>PVKP010022191.1:0-38032 GCA_004027715.1 Plecturocebus donacophilus | reverse complement strand
ACAAGAATCCCATTCTCTCTCCCTCTTTCTCTTCCTCTTTCTTTCTCTCTTTCATTCTTTTTTTTTCTTTCTTTTGCTGTTTCTTTCTCCTTTTCTCTTTTTCTAAAATCTCTTCCTCTTTCTTTCTCTTTCATTCTTTTTTCTTTCTTTTGCTGTTTCTTTCTTTCTCCTTTTCTCTCTTTTCCTAAAATCTCTTCCTTTCTTTTTCTTTTTTTTCTTTCTTTTGCTGTTTCTTTCTTTCTCCTTTTCTCTCTTTTTCTATAAAAAATAAATAAATAAATAAAAAGAAGAAATTAAGACATTCCAGATAAACAAATGCTGAGAGAGTTCTTTACTACTAATCTTGCCCTACAACAAATGATAAAGGGAATCCTTCAGGTTGAAACAAAAGAACGCTAAACAGTTAAAACCATATAGAGAAAAAAAGATCTAAAGTAGAGGTAAATGCATTGACAAACATAAAAGCCAGCGTTCTATTTTTTGTTTGTAACTAATTTTTATTTCCTACAGCACTTAAAGTACAAATACATGAAAAATAATTATAAATTGGCTGGGCATGGTGACTCACACCTATAATCCCAGCACTTTGGTAGGCAGATCACTCGAAGCCAGTAGTTGAGACCAGCCTGGGCAACATGGCAAAACCTGGTCTTGGCTAGGCGCAGTGGCTCACACCTGTAATCCCAGCACTTTGGGAGGCCAAGGCAGACAGATCATGAAGTCAGGAGTTGGAGACCAGCCTGGCCAATATGGTGAAACCCCATCTCTACTAAAAATAAAAAAATTAGCTGGACATAGTGGCATGCACCTGTAGTCCCAGCTACTCAGGAGGCTGTGGCAAAAGAATCACTTGAACCCAGGAGGCAGAGGTTGCAGTGAGCTGAGATTGCACCATTGCGCTCCAGCCTGGGTGACAGAGCAAGACTCCATCTCAAAAAAAAAAAAAAAAAAACTTAATCTCTACTAAAAATACAAAAATTAGCCAGGCATGGTGGAACATGCCTGTAATCCCAGCTATTTGGGAAGCTGAGGCAGGAGAATCACTTGAGCCTGGGAGGTGGAGTTTGCAGTGAGCCGAGATTTCACCACTGCACTCCCACCTGGGCAACAGAGCAACACTCTGTCTCAAAATAATAGTAACTATTACTATAAATCGGTTATTAGGCACACTTGTATGAAGATGTAATGTGACAATGTAAAAGTTGGCGAGGCAAAGTTGATAGGAGCAATGTTTTTGTATACTATTCAGGTTACATTAGTAACTATTGTGATAGATACTATGATTTAGAATAAGAAATATATAGTCGGTCATCCTCCTCATTTTCTGGTACACAGTTCCTAAAATCTTTGAATCTCTTAAGTGATAAATGTCTTTGTATGCCAATGAGATGACTGGTGGCTAGGTGCATCTGGAAAGCCTCAGGATGGGGGGCTGATTGCCAAAAGAACCAACCCTTGTTTACAGGGTTGGAACTTTCAGCTCCACTCACTCCCCCAACATCTGGAGAAGACAGAGCAACTGAAGTTTGAGATAGTTGCCAGTGGCCAATATCATCACTTGTACCTATCTAATGAAGGCTCCATTAAAAAAAAAAAAAAAAAAAAAAAGACAGAGTTGAAAGAGTCTCTGGATTGCTGAACGCCTGGAGGTGCCTTGAAGGTAGTGGGTCTGAAGAGGGCATGGGAGCTCCAGGCCTCTTCCCACATATCTTGCCCCATATATTTCTTTATCTATCCTTTCTACTATATTTATAACAAACCAGTAAATACACATTCCCTGAGTCACGTGAGCCTTCTTAGAAAATTAACTGAAAGTAGGATGTGGTCATTAGAACTCCAATTTATAGCCACTTGGTCAGAAAGATAGGTGACAACCTACTCCTTGTACTTGGCATCTGAAAGGGGAGGCAATCCTGTGTGATTGAGCCCTTAACTTGCAGGCTCTAACTCCAAGTAGATGGCATTGCAGTTGAAATGACTTGTAGGACACCCAGCTGGTGTCTGCTGGAGAGTCGTTTGGTGTGTGGGGAAAAACTTCCACATATTTTGGTGACCAGATGTGAAGTATTCTGTGATGAATGTGTGACAGTGGAAAAGCTACTTTATTTTTTTTCTATCTCAAATGCTATTCAAATTATATTGTCATATATTTAGAATGTTAAATGCAAACTTCATGTCAACAACAAAGAAAATATCTTTTAAAAAAAAAACCTACATAGATAAATGAGGGGGGAATTAAAATTGTTCCCCATAAATTAAAACAAAACAAAAAACAAACAAAAAAAACTCAACTAACACAAAGAAGGAAGTACTGGAGAAAATGAAGGACAAATGTATAAGACTATAGAACATAGCAAAATGGCAAAAGTAATCATCAGAAATTACCTTAAATGTAAATGTAAATGGATTAAACTCCTTAAACAAATAGGAGCAGTGGCTCAAGCCTGTAATGCCAGCACTTTGGGAAGGCAAGACAGGAGGATTACTTGAGCCCAGGAGTTTAAGACCAGCCTGGGCAACATGGCATGACCTTGTCTCTACAAAAAATAATTAGCTGGGTGTGGTGGTGCACACCTGTGGTCTGAGCTATTTGTGAGGATTACTTGATCCCAGAAGATGGAGCTGCAGTGAGCCATGACTGTGCCACTGTACTCAAGCCTGGGCAACAGAGAGAGAGAGAGAGCCTGTCTTAAAAAAATAATAATAATTTTAAAAAGGCCCATTGTAATAGCTCACACCTGTAATCCCAGCACTTTGGGAGTCCGAGGCAGGTGGATCACCTGAGGTCAGAGTTCAAGACCAGCCTGGAGCCTGGCCAACATGGTGAAACCCCGTCTCTACTAAAAATATAAAAAATTAGCCGGGCGTGGTGGCAGGCACCTGTAATCCCAGCTACTTGGGACGCTGAGCAGGAGAATCGCTTGAACTCAGGAGGTGGAGGCTGCAGTGAGCCATGATTGTACCATTGCACTACAGCCTGGGCAACAAGAGAGAGACTCCTTCTCAAAAAATAAATTAATTAAAAATAAAAATAAAATAAAACTAATTACAGTACTTTGGGAGGCCAAGGTGGGTGAATTGCTTGAGGCCAGGAGTTTGAGACCAGCCTGGGCAACATAGTAAGACCCAGTCTCTACAAAAAATACAAAAATTAACCAGATGTGATGGTGGTGCATGCCTGTAATTCCAGCTACTCTGGAGACTGAGCTGGTAAGACTGCTTGAGCCCGAGAGGTTGAGGCTGCAGTCAACCTTGATCACAACTGCACGCCAGCCTGGGCAACAAAGTGAGATGAGACTTGTCTCAAAAAAAAGGAGAGGAAAAAAAAGAAAACCAATATATCACATTAACGGAATTAATTTTAAAAATCACATGATCATCTTATTTAATGTAGTAAAGGCATTTAACAACATCCAACATTCTTTCATGATAAAAAACACTCAGAAAACTAGACATGGAAGGAAATGTTCTCAACATAATTAAGGACATGTATGAAAAACTCACGGCCAACATTATATTCAATGGTGAAAGACTGAAATTCTTCCCCTAAGATCAGGAACAAGACAAGAATGCTGCCTTCACAACTGTTATGCAACACGGTACTGGAAGCTCTAGCCATAGCAATTAGACAAGTAAAAGAAATAAAAGGCACCCAAATTAAAAAGGAAGAAGTAAAACTATGATATGATCCTATATGTGAAAGAAAGCTATTAGACCTAATAAAGGAATTCAGCAGAGTTGTAGAGTACAAGATAAACATGCAAACATCAGTTGAATTTCTAAACACGCAATAAATCAGAAAAAAAATTATGAAAGTGATTAATTATAATAGCATCTTAAAGAAAACAATACTGAGAAATAAATTTAAACAATGAGCTGAAAGACTTGTACGCTGAAATCTACAAATGTTGCTGAAAGAAATTAAGTTCTGCAGATTGGAAGACTGAGATCAAGATGCCAGCAGGGTTGGGTTCTTGTTGAGGGCCCTTTTTCGAGTTTCAGACAGCTGACCTCTCCCTCTATCCTTATGTGGCAGAAAGAGAGAGCGAGAGATAGCTCTCTTTCTCTTCTTATAAGAGCACTGATCCCCTCATGAAGCCTCCTCAGGACCTAATTATCTGCCAAAAGCCCCCACTAGTCAGTTTTGACATTTTTGAACTTTACAGAAATAAAAAATAAAATTATACTTCAATGGAAGAGTCTTCTCTAACTTGTTTCTTTCACTTAACATACTTGTAAGCTTCATTCATATTGATGTACATATCAGTAATCATCCATGTTCATTGCTTTATAGTATTCCATTGTATGGATGTACCACTGTTTATATTGCTTTTTTTTGTTTTGTTTTGTTGTTTTGTTTTTGAGACAGAGTCTCACTCTGTCTCCCAGGCTGGAGTTCAGTGGTGTGAATTCAGCTCACTGCAACCTTTGCCTCCCAGATTCAAGCAATTCTAATGCCTTGGCCTTCTGGGTAGCTGGGATTACAGGAGCATGCCACCACGCCTGGCTAATTTTTGTGTTTTTAGTAGAGATGGGGTTTCATCATGTTGGCCAGGCTGGTCTCAAACTCCTGATCTCAAGTGATCTGCCCACCTTGGCCTCACAAAGGGGTTACAGGCCTGAGACACTGCACCTGGCCTTATCCATTTTACTTTTAATAAAGAAAGATTTCAGTTGTTTCTCGATATTATAAACATTGCTGGAACTTTTTTTTTTTTTTTTTTTTTTTGACAGGGTCTCACTCTGTCACCCAGGCTGGAGTGCAGTGGTGTGATCACAGCTCACTGTAGCCTTGACCTCCTGGGCTCAAACAATCCTCCCACCTCAGCCTCCCAAGTGGCTGGGACCATAGGTGCATGCCACTATGCCCAGCTAATTTTGTAAATGTTTTGTTAAGATGGGGTCTCACTATGTTGCCCAGGCTGAGTAGTATTTTAATATAAGTCTCCTGGTGCACTTGTCCAAAATTCCTTAAGGGTATATATCTAGGTTGCTAGGTTTTAGAGTGTGTGTTTGTTCATATGTAAACAGTAACGTAGACTGTTTTTCAAAGTAGTTGAACCAGTTTAGACCCTATCTTAGTCTGTTTTGTGTTGCTTTAAAGGAATACCTGGGGCTGGGTAATTTATAAAGAAAAGAAGGCCGGGCACGATGGCTCACCCCTGTGAACCCACCAAGGCGGGCAGATCACTAGGTCAGGAGTTCAAGACCACTCTGGCTAACATTGTGAAACCCTATCTCTATTAAAAATACAAAAAATTAGCTGAGTGTGGTGGTGTGTGCCTGTTATCCCAGCTACTTGGGAGGCTGAGGCAGGAGAATCATGTGAACCCGGGAGGTAGAGGTTGCAGTGAGCCTCGATGGTGCCATTGCACTCCAGCCTGGGTGATAGTGCGAGACTCTGTCTCAAAAAAAAGAAAAGAGATTTATTGAGCTAATGGTTCTACAGGTTGTACAAGAGGCACGACCCCAGCACTTACTTCTGATGAAGGCATCAGGCTGCTTCTACTCATGGCAGAAGACAAAGGGATGCCAACATGTGCAGGGGTCACAAGGCAAGAGAGGAAGTAGGAGAGCCAGGGAGTGCCAGGCTCCTTTTTAACAACCAACAGTCATGGGAACTAGTAGAGCAAGAACTTAACGCCTTCCCCAGAGAGGGCAATCATCTATTCATGAGGGACCTGCCCATCACCCAAACACCTCCCATTAGGCCCCTCCTCCAATCTTGGGGATCTCATTTCCTGGAGGGACAGATGCCCAGAGGATAGGACATCCCTACCAGCAGTACGTGACGGTTTCTCTCCATATTCTCACGAACACTGGGCATTGTTAGACTTGTAAATTTTTTTCCGTCAGGCATGTAGTGTGATCCAACTATATTAGATATTAAATCATTAAGTAGGTATTAACTTGTACTTTCATGATTATTCATGAGATTGAGCATATTTGCATTTGTTGGCCATTTGAGTTTCCTCTTTCTTTGAAGTGCAGATTCCAGTCTTTTTGTCTATTTTTCTATGGAATTGTTTGTCTTTTTCTTGTTGATTTGTCGTTGTTGCTGATTTGCTAAGTTCCATTATAAATTCTTTATTTGTTGCAACATCTGAGAGGGCCTGGAGACACCAGAGAAGCTTCAAAGAAGGGCTGAAGACAGCCAAGGTGTTGTAGGTGGAGCTGAAGTTCTCCACCTACAAAATGGGGGTGGAGGGGGGCATCCCCACCATCCCAACCATCCCACACAGGTGAGCAACTTGTGCAAAGATTACATTGCCTCCAATCACATATAACTGGAAAGAGGAGCGATGAGAACTGCTTTCTCCACCCAGCTTTCTCAGGCAAATTAGATATGTTTCTGGCTTGAACATTCCTATTTTTGAAGACTGCTTACAACGTGGATAAAATGGATTTATGTATCTCCAGTTGGAGCTTTAGCTCCACCCGAAGTCTTTGAAGCTTATCTCTGAGAAGTTATAAAAGATCTCTGGGGAGGAGAGTGGGGCAGACTGGAGTGCCACATTCTCTAAATGAAATCGTTCTCATGGTCAAGACTTGATCCTTTTATGTTTTTTGTTTTTTTTTGTTTTTGTTTTTTGTTTTTGGGACAGAGTCTCTATTGCCAGGCTGGAATGCAGTGGCGCAATCTCAGCTCACCACACCCTCCCCCTCCCGAGTTCAAGCAATTCTCCTGCCTGAGCCTCCTGAGAAGGTGCCTGCCACCATGCCCGGTAATTTTTGTATTTTTAGTAGAGATGAGTTTTCACCACTTTGGCCAGGTTGGTCTCGAACTCCTGACCTCAATTGATCTGCCCACCTCGGCCTCCCAAAGTGCTCCTTTAAAATTTTGAAGTATCTTGAAGAAGTATTTAGAACCCCAATCTAGCAAGATTATTCATCATGAATCTGCCCTTCAAAAGATAAAATGTATTTGTATTTCTCTGGGATCATTTAGGAACAAAGCTTGAAATGAGTTTTGCTCATTTGTTATCTCTTACCGTTGACAGATCTCTCTTGCTAAGCTGTGATTTGGCAGTGTTTGGTTCTTAATCCTAGCTCTTTAAAAGAAAGTACAGTTAAGGAAAACTGTAATTCTGAGGCAATGCGTGCTTTGAAACCTTATTTGCCCTCTCATTATCTCATTCATTGGGGCGGGAAGCACTGAGGCTGGGGTCACATGGCTGGCCTAGGGAGAAGGTGACTATTCTGTCCTCGGACTGACTGGGAAGGCTGAAAATAGTCATTTCTTGGCTGCTTCTGTCAGGCGGGAGGGTCTCTGTAACACAGGGCCACTGACAAGTGAGAAGGAGAAGTGAGGTCCCCGGGGGTGAGCCTCAGCAGGTCAGGGCATGTGTTTGGAGGACAGTTGAGGAACTCCAAAGGAAAGCTTTCCAGAGCTCTAGATTATTCCAGTTCTTACCATTGTTACAAGAGAAAACTGAAGTGTAGTCTTCTGATGGAAGTTTGAATTTTCAACTCATTTCCGTGTTAGCATTCCTGGATCCTAGTTCTCACCCAAATCAAGCATCACTTTCCCCCTATATATTTTATGTGTGTTAATTTGGTCAATTGTCTTGTAAAAGTCAGATGCCCACATGCTTGTTCTCACTCATTTGATCTATGTGATTAAACAAGTATTACACACCAGGCACTGTGCCAGGCATAGGGATAAAGTATGAATAAAACAAATAAGAAAGAAGTTTTTCCTCTGATGAATCTTTATAGCCGGGGCTGGGTGCTGTAGCTCATGCCTGTAATCTCAGCATTTGGGGAGGCCAAGGCAGGCAGATCACCTGAGGTCAGGAGTTCGAGACCAGATTTGTCAAAATAGTGAAAACCTGTCTCTACTAAAAATTCCAAATCAGCTGTGTGGGGTGGCACATCCCTGTAGCCCCAGCTACTTGGGAGGCTGAGGCAGGAGAATTGTTTGAACCTGGGAGGTGGAGATTGCAGTGAGCCGAGATCACACCACTGAACTCCAGCCTAGGTGACAGAGCAAGACTCTGCTTCAAAAAAAAAAAAAGTAATAGCAGGGCACAGTGGTTCAGACCTATAATAGCGGCCCTTTGGGAGCCTGAGCAATATAGCAAGACACCATCTCTATTAGAGAAAAAAAAAAAGGAAACACTGGTGTTGGCGGTCAGAACAGATACGACTATGGGGTAGCGCTGGTAAGTGGAAGGAGCCATGAGAGGTTCTCCGGCGCTGATCGTGTTTTCCTTCATGATCCTGATGCTGGTTCCACAGCTACATTCACTTTGTGAAAATTCATTGAGCTGATCACCTATGATTTGTGTATGTTTTTGGTAAGAATGTTATACTTTGATAAAATTTACATTAGAAAACTATGATCCACAAATATTTCTTGAGACAGGGTCTTGTGTGACACAGGCTGGAGTGCGGTGGCGTGATCATAGCTCCCTGCAGCCTCAAATTCTTAGGCTCAAATGATCCCCCCCTCCAGCCTCCCAAGTAACTAGGACTATAGAGGCATGCCACCACTCCTGGCCCACAGACATTTATTTTAAAAACAGCTTTATTCAATTGGAATCCTCAGTAGTGCAGTGAAAGTTTCTTTTAAGGTTGAAACACATTGGAACTAAGTTAAAGCATCTTTTTTTCTAGTGTTTTATTTCTCCCCGAAATCCTGGCACCATTTTGCCCCCAAAAAGCTCTTTAGAAAGCAAAACCTCAGAATATTCAAGAAATAAAATACTTTGTTTTTGTGTTTTTTAAAGTTAGGGAAAAACATGTAAGAGTGCAATAGAAAATGAAGGCAGGGTCCTCTTTGACCCTGAGATGCTCTTTAAATAGGAAATGCTCATTCCACCTTGCATTTTCCATTAGTCAAAAGATAGTAACAGCTTTGATCTGTCCATAGCATGTTTATGTCGTTTTAGGTTTTTACATTTTCCCTGTTGAGGATTTTTCTTTTAGGATTTTTAAATAGTTTTGAGGTCAGAAAGGTCCAAGTTCACATCATGTGATGATTTTTTTAAGAGACGGGGTCTCACTTAGTCACCCAGGCTGGAGTGTACTGGCAAAACCATAGCTCACTTCGGCGTCAAACTCCTGTGATCAAGTGATCCTCTCACCTCAGCCTCCTGGGTAGCTAGGACTACAGGCCAGGCACATGCCACCATGCCTGGCTGTGTTGTTTTAGTCTTTCTTTTCTTTTTTTTGAGATGCAGTTTTGCTCTGTTGCCCAGGCTGGAGTGCAGTGGTGCAATTTCAGCTTACTGCAGCCTCCGCCTCACGAGTTTAAGCAATTCTCCTGCCTCAGCCTCCTGAGTAGCTGAAACTATAGGCATGTGCCACCACACCTGTTAATTTTTGTATTTTTAGTGGAGATGGAGTTTCACCATGTTGACCAGGCTGGTCTCAAACTTCTGACCTCAAGTGATCTGCCTGCCTCGACCTTCCAAAGTGCTAGGATTACAGGTGCATGCCACCATGCCTGGCTATGTCGTTTTAGTCTTTTTAAATAAAAATTGTTTTAAGGTGTCAACATGGCTTAGGTTGTGGACTGCACATGAGCAGAACCTGCTCTGTGATATTTAACATTGCTATGACCAGTTCAGGGCATTTAAATAGACTATAGCACCATGCTTCTGTATTCTTACTTAGCTCCTGAGGATGAGTTGAGAAGTGTGTGTAGTGCAATGCCTTCCATGATTAACTTTTAAGTAATGAAGTCTGCAAAGACAGAGCCAAGGAAAGCACATGCAAATATCCAGCTTCATCCACAATCAACTAAACCACCAAGTGTCAAGTGTTTATTCAACTTAAAAAACGTATATAAACTTCAAAAGTTCCAAAGTGCATAAGGCAGTAAGAGAAGAACCTGTCCCGGACAGAGTGATGACGGACAGGCCCGCGCTGTCTCCTTTTCTGACTTTACTAGTTGCATTGATACTTACTGATGTAGCCTTTATCAAGATTTGTTAAACAAACATGGTGTGGCTTTCAGTTCATTTCAGGTCCCTTAGAATCACCGAATAATTTATTATCCAAAACAAGGCACTTTTGAAGACGAAAAGAGACACTAAAGATAATTAACAGGGTTACTGACCTACGACAGGGGCACACTGAGACTGAGTGGGCAAATCAGGATGTCTGGTCACTCTACTTATCTTTGGGAGAAAACAAACTAGAGTTTGGGGTTTTTTTCCCCCCACCAATGTTTACTATGTGTTTCTTTTTTTTTTTTTTTTTTTTTTTGACAACCACCTCCCAGGTTCAAGCCATTCTGGTGCCTCAGGCTCGTGAGTAGCTGAGATTAGAGATGCACGCCACCACACCTGGCCAATTTTTGTATTTTTAGTAGTGACGGAGTTTCCCCATGTTGGTCAGGCTGGCCTTGAACTCCTGACCTTGTGATCTGCCCGCCTCGGCCTCCCAAAGTCTGGGATTGCAGGTATGAGCCACCACACCTGGTCCATGCATCTTTTAACAGTGACATGTCCTGTAACCTTTCCTCAAGTCCATTACTACTCAATCTCACCTGGTTCCTTGCCCTCCCTCCCTCCTGGCTACTGTAAGGCTGTGTATCTCGGTCTAGCTAAACTACCAGCTGGCCCTGCCTTTCCTTATTTATTAAAAAATCCACTGTACAAGATCACATTAACTGTTCCCTCTTCTCTTGCAAATCACATTCATTTTGGATATCATGGCTGATTTAAAGCAAAACCAAACCAAACAAGAAAGAGAACACTCAGCTCAAACCCACACCACTCCACAGTCTTTCCTAATTAACATTCAACTTTTCTGATTGCCTCAGGGTCTATTTCTTCATCATCACCCAGGTACACCGGTTTTTATTATGCTGTCTTCTATTTATTGAGTGTAATTTACAGTGTTCCTTAGTCACTGCATATTTTCATATGCCTGTGTCTTTCTCGTCCATTAAGAGGACACAGGACTAGAACTGCTTTTCTCTGGCACCCAGATTGTCTGGTACAGTGTTCAATATGCAACACTTCCTCAATATTCTTCTCAATATTCTTTTTTTTTTTTTAAAGACAGAGTCTCACTCTGCCACCCAGGCTGGAGTGCAGTGGCACTATCTCATTTCGTTGCAACTTCCGCCTCCTGGGTTCAAGCAATTCTCGTGCCTCAGCCTCCCAAGTGGCTGGGATTACAGGCATGTGCTAGCACGCCTGGGTAATTTTTGTATTTTTAGTAGAGACAAGAGTCCACCACGTTGGCCAAGCTGGTCTCGAACTCCTGACCTCAGGTGATCTGCTCACCTCGGCCTCCCAAAGTGCTGGGATTACAGGTGTGAGCCACCGTGCCCAGCCATCAATATTCTCACTGAATAAAGAAATCTTTTGACGGCCATGAAATTCCAAGAACTTTTCCTCACCTCACCTACCCCCACATGGCATTTATTGTTCCCTGACAGTTGAAATATAGTTAATTCTCATTATTCATAGATTACCCATTTGCGAATTCACTTACTAAAATCTGTAGCCTCAAGAGTGACATTTATGGAACTTTTGTGGTCATTTGTGGATACGCACAGAGGGGTGAAAAATGTGTGTTGCCTGATGTGTGTGTTCCCAGCAACATACAAGAAAGCTACACCCTGCCTTCTTGTTTCAGCTCATACTGTATATAAGTATTCTTTTCACGGTAAATTCAGTACTAAATTTTTTGCATTTTTGTGCTTTTGCTTGGTGATTTTGTTATAGTAGGTAGTCAGGCATGAGCAGGGCAAGAGAGAGCTCCCCTGTCCCCCCCACACACCAGGAATGTCAGGCGACTATCAGATGATGGTCCTGCAGTTACCTGTCTCTCTAAAATAATAATTGGTCTCAGCCAGAGCCAAGGAAGGGCAGTCTCCCAATAGATACAAAATACCTAAAGGTGGTGATCAGCAGCTTTGGAGTAAGATCTCAGGAGCTGGGTGAGTGGGCTCAAGCTTGCCCACAGGGCAAGAGGGCAGAGTTTAACTGGTATATGACCTTCTGTATTAGTCAGGGTTCCCTAGAGGGGCAGAACTAATAGTGTGTGTGTGTGTGTGTGTGTGTGTGTGTGTGTATAATATACAATATATAGTGTGTGTACATACATATATATATAGTGTGTATATATTGGTGTGTAGGTATAGGTGTATATATATATATATACATATATGCGTGTGTGTGTGTGTGTGTATATATGGGTAGTTGATTAAGTATTAGCTTACATGATCACAAAGTCCCACAGTAGGGTGTCCACAAGCTTGAGGAGCAAAGAAAACCAGTCCAAGTGTCAAAACTGAAGAACTTGGAGTCCAATGTTCGAGGACAGGGAGCATCCAGCACAGGAGAAGGATAGAGGCTGGGAGGGTAGGCCCATCTCTCTTTTTCATATTTTTCTGCCTGCTTTATATTGGCTGGAGGCTGATGAGATTGTGCCCCCCAGATTGAGGGTGGATCTGCCTCCTCCAGCTGGCTGACTCAAATGTTAATCTCTTTTGGCAACACCCTCACAGACACACCCAGGATCAATATTTTGTATCCTTCAATTCAATCTCGTTGACCCTCAGTATTAACCATCACACCTTCCTCTAGAAGTGTTAGACTGGTAAGAGAAGAATGTCTCAAATGAGCATGTGTACAAGTCCAGTAAATGCACTGCGAGTGCGGCCCCTCCCAAGTTCTGGCAGCCCACTGCACATGTGGACAGCCTAGCCCACAGGCAGAATCAGGGGGGAAGGAATGCAAGACCCCCAGAAGTATGCCCGCATATAAAATCCCATGTCAAAAGGTCAAATGGCACACTTGATCTCTGAAGTCGCCTGCTTGGCCCTCTTCCAAGTGTACTTTACTTCCTTTCATTTCTGCTCTAAATCTTTTTTTTTTTTTTTTTTTTTTTGAGATGGAGTCTCTGTCACCCAGGCTAGAGTGCAATGGCGTGATCTCAGCTCACTACAACCTCCGCCTTCTGGCTTCAAGCAATTCTCATACTTCAGCCTCCCGAGTAGCTGGGACTACAGGTGCCCACCACCATGCCTGGCTAATGTTTGTATTTTTAGTAGAGACAGGGTTTCGCCACGTTGGCCAGGCTGGTCTCGAACTCCTGACCTCATGTGATCCGCCTGCTTCAGCCTCCTAAAGAATTGAGATTATAGGCAAGCACCATGACCATGCTGACCTGCTCTAAAGCTTGTCTCAGCCTCTCCTTCTGCCTTATGTCCCTTAGTTGAATTCTTTCTTCTAAGGAGGCAAAAATTGAGGTTGCTGCAGACGCCCTTGGACATGGATTCACTGCTAGTAAGAATTTCACTGTTTAAAATGGCTCCCAGGCATAGTGCTGAAGGGCTGTCTAATGTTCCTAGCACAAGGAGGCTGTGATATGCCTTATGGAGAAACTATGCGTATGTGTGTGATCATTCCCACATGAGTTATAGTTAGGCTGGCCATGAGTTCAGTTTTGGTGAATCAACAAGATATGTTAAATTAGGTATCTTTAAATAAAACACACACACAAAACAAAGTTATGTATTGTTTGACTGACAAAAACACTTTTTGACTGGAGGCTTGTAAGAACCTAATGCTGTATTTCCCCTAGAAGCAATTGTTGATATTTGCTAATTCAGTGTTTATGACAACTTTAAACAACACAAATACTGCAAATAAAGAGAATTGACTGTACTTAAATAAACATTGTTTAGAATTGCCCAGCCTGAAACAAGTTAACTGGTAAGAGTTAACTTTTTCACGACTAGTCCATACTATTCTGAGTATACACCAAGATTGTACTAAAATTTAATAATTTATTTCAGAATCACCAAATACACTTTGCCTATTTAGAACATTTTGTTGATTTCAAAAACAATTGACTCACATTCCATAAATAAATTATGAACTACAACATAGTTTGATGTGGCTCATATATAAGAAGACATTATTGCCTAAGCTATTATAGCTGTCTTGGAAACAAACATGCAAAAAAATTCTAAGAGCCTATTTTTGTCAGTTATTTCTTATGATGAAAAAAATGTGTTCAAAAAATGTGTTCAAAACCATACCATAAGTGTGTCAGCGATGACATCTCAAATGTAATGTATGGCATATTGTTAACGGTAGAAAATATTTTTTAGATCTAAGAAACATCTGAAAAAAATTAAGGGATATGGAAGGAGGAACTAATTTGATGTTTTTGAAGAAGAAGATCTTCACTATTGAATTGCCCGATGATCTAAATTCATTTAGGTAGTGTTATTAATCTCTCAAAGAGCTCATTGACTTGTTCTAAAATAAATTCCTTTGCTGTATAGAGGATAAATCTTCTAAACAACAAACTGAGCTACATGCTTTCTCTGGGGAGCAGCAGAAAGAAAACTTGGCGAGAAGTAACATTCTTGTTTTTCTAAACAGAGTCTTGTCTGTCACCGAGGCTGGAGTGCAGTGGCACCATCTCAGCTCACTACAACCTCCACCTCCCAGGTTCAAGCGATTCTCTGGAGTAGCTGGGACTACAGGTAGCTGCCACCATACCCAGCTAATTTTTTGTATTTTGATTAGAGACGGGGTTTCACTATGTTGGCCAGGCTGGTCTCGAACTCCTGCCCCCAAGTGATCTGCCCATCTCGACCTCTCAAAGTGCTGGGATTACAGGTGTGAGCCCCCAGGGGGAATAGTATTCTATTCTGGACAATCGCACTTAGGGCTATTCTGACTGAGTTATACACGTGCACTCTTTACACTTCATGTTTGGAAAGAATTGCAGTAGATGGTCAGCTTCCATGTTGGCTGTTACACAAAAGGAATGATAAAGCCCCTGAACCTAACTCCAAATTTGTTATTTTTGCCGAAGTGTGTGAGTGACAATAACAACGGTAAATATTCACCCTCCATTCACTGAGTGCCAGAAATGATGCTAAGCAGTTTACATCTGGCAATCCAATGAATCCTCACCACAGCCATGTGAGCAATTCCAACTTTCAGAGAAGAATTTTCAGAGGAGCATACATATTGCTTGTCCAAGATCATTCAGCTAAATGGGTGAGGGTGCTGTATTTATGTTTTATAAAGTACACTTAACTCTACTGCATAAATTCTGAAAACTTTTATTTTCCATGTGTGATTTTAATTTTTCACTGTTTTGAAACTCTCAGGTGATAGTGTAAAACGTATGAAGGCACACATTCCTAATCAATATAGAAACATTTCCTCCTGGTATCTCTCAAGAAAGATGATTAAAATAGTGACCCTAGTCCTTAAGAGTGCCATCTAATCAGTCAGTTGATAAGGTCTGTCTTAGGTTCAAATGATGAGATTTTTTTGATTCCTTAGCTTTGTATAGCAAATGGGATATTTACAAATAAGTAAGTTAAGAAAAACTAAAAAAAGCAAGTGTTCTTTGTTTTGATTTGATTTGTTTGATCAAAGCCTTTGACAAGACAAAAAAGCAGGTGTTATTTATAAATTTTGAAGTCTGGAGAGTCATTGAATTTGTTCTGGGCCTGGTGCAGTGGCTCATGCTTGTAATCCCAGCACTAAGGAGGCCAAAGCAGGTGGATTGCTTGAGCTCAGAAGTCCAGATCATCCTGGGCAAGGTGGGGAAACCCAGTCTCTGCTGAAAATACAAAAACTAGCTGGGTGTAGTGGTGTGCACCTGTGAAAAGAGAGTAGTTCCAGCTACTCAGGAGGCCGAGGTGGAAGGATCACCTGAGCCCAGGAGGTCAAGCCTGCAGTGAGCCATGATTGTACCACTGCACTCCAGCCTGGGTGACAGAGCCAGACAGTATCTCAAAAAAAAAAAAATTGTTCTGAAGGTCTTTCTCCAACACAATGTCTATTTCAATGTAGCTAATCAAAATTGTATCACCCACACCCAGCATTCCAGAACGCAGAACAGGCCAGATGATGCGGCCAGTTCATTTTTCTCAGAGAGGAGATATTTCTATCTCTTTCCCTATCAAACTGCATTTTAAAAAAAAAAAGAACGAAGGGTGTCTTTTATTCAAGATATCTAGTCTTCAGGAACTTTCTTTTTCCATTATTAAATAAGCAGAACAAGGAAGCAATAAAGACACCTAAAAGTACACCTAGAAATCCAGGGACCAGTTTTTCTGAACTCTGGAAAGTAAATAGCCTAGGCAGGAGGGTCACTGGAGCCTGCTAGTTTGAAACCAGGCTGACAACATAGAGATACGCCCATCTCTACAAGAAAATGGATAAAAATTAGCCAGATGAGGTGGCACACGCCTGTAGTCCCCACTATTCAGGAGGCTGAGGTAGGAGGATGGCTTGAGCCTGAGAGGTGGAGGCTGCAGTGACTATGGTAGCACTTTAGCCTGGGCGATAGCGCAAGACCCTGTCTCAAAAAAAAAAAATAGAGATGAGTGATTAGAAGGGCGGAAAGCCTAGGCTAATCTCATGATTCTTGACCACATCCTAGACGCACATCGGTTCATCTTGATCAAATGTCCCCTGTGCAGATGACTGGGGTGGGGCTAGGGGAAATGTATTTGCCTGCTGCCTCAGTGGTGGTCACCCTCCTTTTCCAACAGGCAATGGGGGGATGTACCTGGGTATGCTGGAAGCCCAGGAGGCTCACTGCTTCCAAGAGAACTGTCCCTAAGCACACACAGAGCCTGATGAACATCTTACGTCATGACCCACAAGTGAATGAGAGAATGGATTGTATAAAGTAGTTCTTCCTTGAATTTTTGCTTTAGGCAAACTGGTCACACAATCAAGGGTGTAAGTTACTATGAGACACTTGTTTTAAAAGCAGAAGAAATTCCTTCAGATTGTTACAGAAAACATAGTTTCCAGGTGCTCATCTAAGGTAGTTGGCAGCATATAAAAAATTCATACTTGCAGCTTCCTGCCAGTCAAGTCCACGTTATTGTTCATGGCAGGGATCAGAAGTCCTGCCCAATTAGTCTGTTTCTTAATGTGATGAAGCTCGCTATCCTTGGGAAGCTTCCCTCTGACTTGTTTCTTGTGCAGGGCTCTCTGGTTTCTGAGATTGTTGCATCCCTTCCTCCAGCTGGAAAAGAGAAAAGAAAGAGCTCTCTTGGGATCTTGGCCTCAAATCAAGAAATAACCTTGTGGCTGGGCACAGTGGCTCATGCCTGTAATCCCAAGACTTTAGGAGGCCAAGGCAGGAGGATTTCTTGAAGCCAAGAGTTTGAGATCAACCTGGGCAGCAAGTGAGATTCACCTGTCTCTACAAAAAATAAAATACTAGCTGGGCATGGTGGTGTGTGCCTGTACTCCTAGCTACTTAGAAGACTGAAGTAGGAGGATCGCTTGAGCCCAGAAGTTGGAGACTATAGTGAGCTATGATGGCACACAAAAATCAGCCTGGTGTGGTGGTGTGTGCCTGTAGCTCCAGCTATTTAGAAGACTGAGGCGGGAGGATTGCTTGAGCTTGGGGACATTGAGGCTACAGTGAGCCATGATTACACCACTGCACTGCAGCCCGAATGAGAGAGCAAGACTCCATCTCAAGAGAAAAAAACAAAAAAGTAAAAGAATGGAATAATAGGCCAGGCACAGTGGCTCATGTCTGCAATCCCAACATTTGAAGAAGCCAAGGCAGGAGGATTGCTTGAGATTAAGAGTTCAAGACCAGCCTGGGCAATATGGTGAGATCCTATCTCTACCCAAAATTAGAAAAATTAGCTGGGTGTGATGGCACACACCTGTGGTCTCGGCTACTCAGGGGGCTAAAGTGGGAGGAGTGCTTGAGCCTGGGAGGTCGAGGTTACAGTGAGCCATGATCATGCCACTGGGACTCCAGCACGGGTGACAGAGACCCTGTCCCATAAATAGATAGATAGATAGATAGATAGATAGATAGATAGAAGCAGTAATCTCCTGAAAGTCAAGAATATTATAACTTCCCACAACAACATACATGGCCTTGTGTCTAGAGAAAGACATTCAATAAACATTAGTTCACTTAATTGACTGTCCATCAGGAACTCTAACACCCTTCACTGTACAGCAATGCCTGGAAGCTCTCCAAACATAGGGCCCATGTCAATTTGGGCTCACTCATGAATCCTCAGTATTTTTGCACAATGCCTAGCTTGTAACAGATGCTCAGAATGAAATTTATTTACCAATAAATGCTATTGAGAGGTGATTAAATACACTATTGTGGTCATCTCAATGAAAAGTTGGTCCTTATATTCTTGGACAACTTCTTAGGATAACTTTGATTTGATGGAAAAAACAGATTAACTTGATCAGTTCAACTCACTTTCAAGTTTGAGGATTACCTGTGTCAGACAGACACTGGTGTTGTTCTCTGCTAGTTGTAGACACACACGGCTTGTGCATTTCTCCATTTTTTCCCCCTCTTTTCTGCTTCTTCATTTCTATGCTCTGTTTCTACTCTATGAGTCTTTATGGGCAAGTTGGTGTTAGGACGGGCAGGATAGGGAAGTCACACAGAAAGACACAGATTGGGTTACAAAAGACAGCTTTTTATCCCTTTCTGTTATTTTCCCCCACAGGGTGGCTCTTTTGAAGGCTGGGATGACTTCAGTCCACGATTTGCATGATCTTCCATTTAGAGTTCAGGGACAGATGATGTCCTTACATAGCATAATGTTCTGCTTGCCTTTTGTAGTTTCTACTTAGGGACTTGTCTTTCTTTCATCTGCAAATCAAAAGGTCCAACAACACCATCAAAGAACATTAGAAACAAAATAGGCCAATGGCTTCATTTAATAGAGTAAGAACATAGCAAAGCTTTTTTATTTTATATATATTTTTTGGGAAGAATTTTCACTCTTGTTGCTCAGGCTGGAGTACAGTGGTGAGATCTCGGCTCACTGCAACCTCCACCTCCCTGGTTCAAGCAAATCTCCTGCCTCAGCCTCCCAAGTAGCTGGGATTACAGGCATGCGCCACCAGGCCGGGCTAATTTTATTTATTTATTTTTGAATTTTTAGTAGAGATGGAGTTTCACCATGTTGGTCAGGCTGGTCTTGAACTCCTGACCTCAGGTGATCCACCAGCCTCGGCCTCCCAAAGTGCTGGGATTACAGGTGTGAGCGGCCCTGCCTGGCCCATAGCAAAGCTTTATTCACTTAACAAGTCACAGCCAACGGCGTCTGGTTAGCTCACAGAGGCCACAGTTTATCTGTGCAGTCTGGAAATCACCTCACGACTCTGTACACTAAGCAGGTCATCTCAAATACAGCGCTCTCTCCATCACCCCTTAGAATACAACACTTGGGTGGATTTTACTTAACATTCCAGTACTTCATCCCAAAAAGAAATTGGTGGAGATTAGTGTAACTCAAGAATAGGCAGAAAACATACAAGAAAGTTTAAGACAGATGTCTAGCAGTGCCTGAACTGTGGAGAAGCAAAGGTCTGTAAACGCCTTTAGTTTTCATAGAAAAAGTGAGTTCACAGTAGGACCTCAGAAGCAGAGGCTGTGAGATCACCTTTCAAGAACTGGTGCACGTGTTAGAGCTGGACGCTGAGCTGCAGCATCCCCTGGGAATTGGTGGGGCTGTGGCTTGTCCTGTGCTTCCGCCCCCCGCGTGGACGCGGGACTGTGAGATGGATGCCTAAGGCCGAGTTGAGTAAAGAGAAGCAGCGTTCATTTTCCCCTGGACTCTAAGTCCATGGAAGTGGTGGAGGAATGGCCGCGTCTTGCCCAAAGAGGAAATCCGATTCGAGCCCCCACTCCTCTCCCCGTGGGACTGATAGACATGTCCCTCGTTCACCCGGGAGGCTGGAACCCAGGCACGACGCGAGGACAGCCAGACTCGCCGACGGCTGCCGCGTCCCGAGGGGCGGGGTGCGCGCCTGTTGGAAGGTGGGAGGCGGAGTTGCTCGGTATCTGGGAAGAGACCAAAGGAATGAGTAATTGGAAATTCTGTAACATAGATCCTTCTCCCAAACCCTTTAGCTCTTCCAGCCCAAGCCCCCTGCCGAGAGGCGAAGGGACTGGAGACCGGAGACGTGGTGGAGGGAGAGTCACGTTTCGGAGAGGGAAGTGAAATAAAGAGGGCGGCACCCGGGGGGACCTGTGCGTCATTGAGAGACCGAGAAGAAGCGCCGGGCGCACGGGGCTGCAAAAGTAGGAACGAGGAGCCGGAGGGGCCGGCCGCGGAGCGCGGGTGGGGGCGCCGCGGGGCACCCGAGTTTCCTGCCTTCCCTGGCGGCGCTCCGGCCGCCGGCAGCCTGGTTCTTGGCCCCTGCCCCGACCCGCCCCGCTCCGGACCCTGGCAGGCGGGGCGCGCCCGCTGCGCGCAGAATGTGGCAGCCGACTTGGCCCCGGCCCCTCGCGCCCTGGAGCTGGGCGCTAGCGCTGCTGGCCCTGGGCGGCGTGGGGCTGTGCCGCGCCGGCCCACAGCCCGGGCACCCCGTGCGGCCCAGCGCCAGAAACAAGTAAGTGCGCGCCCCTCCGCTGGCCCCAAACCTCCTACCCGTCCCCGGCCGCCGCTGAGCTCCGGAGCTGCCCAGCCTGAGAGGACGAGCGGCAGCCGGGGGTCTCCCTTGAACTTCCCCGGGCGACCCCTTCTCCGGGTAACCTCGCGCTCCACGGCCGGCGCCTCAGGCAGAGCTGACTCCGGGGGCGTGGGCACAGAGAGTTTCCCTCAGACCCGGGTGATCCGAAAACGACGCCCAGGAATTCCAGGACCCCCTGGGACCGTGGGTGCTTTTCTTTCCAGGCTTGGTCGGGTCGAGGCGCGCTCTCCAGGCGCGCCCCCGGGCGCCCCCTGGCGTCTGCTCTGTGAAACTCCCGCCTCCGCGGAGGGCGACTGGCTCCCCGATCCTCTCTGGGTCTGGGGCTGCCGTCCCCTTCCCCTGGCCTCGTTGTTCTGCGGATTTACGCGGTGCCCCTCACCCTCTCTCTCCTGCCTCCCAGGAACTGGTGCGCCTACATCGTGAACAAGAATGTGAGCTGCTCTGTGCTGGAGGGAAGTGAGAGTTTTATTCAGGCTCAGTACAACTGTGCCTGGAACCAGATGCCCTGTCCGTCCGCGCTGCTGTAAGTCCTGGAGCCAGGAAGCGAGGGGGGGTGCGCCCGGGCCGGGGCGGCGGGGGTGGGGTGGGGTTGTCGCGCTGGGCTCTAGTCCTCCAGTAAATCTCTTCCAGATCCCGTGTAAACCCAGCAGCGGAAAAGCGCCGAGAGCACTGCGCGGGGCACCGGCCACGCTGGGGTGTTTGGGGAGCGTGTGCTGCCCGAGTGATGGGGAGGATGCGCACGCCTGGGGAGTGTGGGTCGCGGGGACACAGGAGAGGATGAACAACGCTCCCGCTCCCACTTCTGCTTTTTTTCCTTTCAATCTTTGTTCCTAACATGAGGCAGCTGCATCTAATTAGATCCATATTGTGTGTTCTGGGGCACACAGAAGATTCCAAAATGTATACTGCTAAAGACTTTTCAATGTAGGATTCGCTGAGAAGTTTGGCTAAGTAGCGTTCTAAAACAAGTGAGTTCTGTCCATATGTCCCCATAAAACGGAATCTTTCAGTGTCGTAGATGTCTAAGCTAAAACCTCGGGAACACTTTGTTGAACGCCGTGGTTCTCCAGCAACCCTCCCCACACTTAGGTTTGGAATTTCGCTAGAGATTGTGGGAGAGATGGCCGTTAAAGACAGGGGGAAGAAGTAACCATCTTTTTGCATATAAAGATTTCACCATCTTAAAAAAGCAACGCGATAAAGTGCAAATGCTGTTAAATGCATGACATTCAATTATCATCGGGCAAGTCTTTGGGGTTTGGTGTCAGTCTGATATCGGAAGATGGGCCGATGTGAATAAATGGCTGTTGAGGAACGCATGATGGCTGAAATTAATTGTTTTTCACTAAGAATAAGTTGTTTGTCTTAGAGCACAGTTGTCATTACAGCAGCGAATAGTCAGTAGGCAGATCTGTCTTTGGTAAAACCAAGGGACAGACTGGAACTTGTACTCCAGGAAACCTTCTTCCAGAGAACAGTAAATGAGCTTGTAGTCCTGTGGGAAGTGATCGCTGGATCCACCCCACGTGGGCTGCTGGAGGAGCTGCAAACAGGGTTCAGCTAATTCCTGCGGGGCAAAAACAACACAAAACAAACAGAAACTTCGAGAGGTCCCCACCTCCTAATATACAGCGGAAAACGCTGAGGCGGAATGCCCAGCTAGGCTATCCCTTTGAGTTGGATACACTGTCAGAGAGATAAGGTACTGTCATCCGACCTTAATCTCTTAGTAAGATTGAGACCTCATCCTCTCTGGCCAGCAGTCAGCGAACCCAGAACCAAGTAAGGTTTTTACACTGGGAGTGATATCAACTAAGTATTCAACACAGTTTGAATGCATTTCTTTAAAATTAGAATTGAGTTATTAATCAGGAATATTTTATTCATCTTCTCTAAGAATTGGATGTTGTGGCTTCGTTAACTTTAAAACTTACTGGTGACAATTCGGAGGTCAATGAATTTTTCATTTTGAGAGGTAATGCATTTTTGTTTAAAAGATGGCTTGTTTTTATTTTCTCAAATTATTTTAGCTGCTTAGAAAACCAAAGTATGATTAATTGTTCTATTTGACCAAAACTCAGTGAAACTTGGTTGTCAGTGGGGAGAGAATTGCCTCCAGATCAGCAGGTTAACACAAGGCAGTGGGAATGTATTTTTGCCACCCAGTGAGTAGGACAACAGAATCATTATAACAAATGACAGACATTTCTGTTGTTTTATTAAGCAAAGCCAAAATAAGTGACCTGGGTATTTTTCTTCAATAATAACAATGTAAACAATTGAAGTGCATTTTTACGTTTTAAGTACTGCACTGTAAGTGTGAAGTTTAAGAAACAGACAGACTCTGAGTTGATGAACCTGAAAACCGTGACATTAGCTTCACAGTAAATTCAGTCTTGACCGTTTTCAGTTTCTTTAGGGATGGGACAGAAAGGTTTGCCTTATTTTTCAACTGAGGAATGTTTCCTAAGGTTTCTTTTTGGGTTTTTGTTTGTTTGTTTTTTGTTTTGGTTTGAGACAGTCTCACTCTGTCGCCAGGCTGGGATGTAGTGGCATGATCTCAGCTCACCGCAACCTCTGCCTCCCGGGTTCAAGTGATTCTCATTCCTAAGGCTCCCGAGTTGCTGGAACTACAGGTGCATGTCGCCACACCCAGCTAATTTTCTTTTTTCTATTTTTAGTAGAGACAGGGTTTCACCATGTTGGCCAGGCTGGTCTCGAACTCTTGAGCCCAGGCAATCTGCCCGCCTTGGCCTCCTAAAGTGCTAGGATTACAAGCGTGACCACCTCGCCCGGCCCCTAAGTTTTGAGAATCAGTGGATGAATGAAGATAAAGGAAGGCGCCTTCTTTTTATACTTAACAAGGCGGAATGGCTCTTTCACATGGAATTGCTCAGTTTTTTCCTGAGGAATCCAGAAGCCTGAGTCACCTCTCAATTTATTGTTGGGTCAGCCTTTTCGTGATTTGTTCCTTAGAACCTGGGACCTGTGGAAGGGAAGTTGAGGTTCCTTATTGTTGTTGTTTTTTCGAGACAGGGTCTCACTGTGTCACCCAGGCTGGGGTGAAGTAGCAGGAAATAGTTTACTGCAGCGTCTAACTCTTGGGCTCCAATGGTCCTTCCACCTCAGCCTCCTGAGTAGCTGGGATTATAAGCACAAGTCACTGCATCCTGCTAATTTTTTACTTTTATTTTTTAAGGGGCCGGGATCTTACTATGTTGCCCAGGCTGGAAGAGAAGGTTCTTCAGAAACTCACTCTAGAGTGACTGAGGGGTAATTTGTGAGCCATGTTGGAAGTACAGGGCTGAAGCTTGGCCGAGATGCTGGAGATAGAAACACATTTCTGTAGTTGAGAGTGACGGATAGGTCCGCACCATCGAGGCCTTGACATGGTTGAGCAGAGCTGAGTTCTTAGGGACAGTGGGGGGGAAGGAGGAGGAAGAGCCAGGCAAGAGAGAGTGAAGTAAAGACATTGGTGGGGGAAACCCCATCTTAGAGACTCAGAGAAGTCCTGGAGGCTTCAGGCTCCAGAAAGGCCACGGGTTAGGGAGCAGGAAGCAATTGCTTCTGCAGAAAGAGACCATTCAGGTCATCGGGGTGCAGGCATTGTCATTTGTGTGAGATCGAGGGAGTGAGTCGTGAGGAAACTTAGTTACACGGAAAATGATGTGTTGGGAAAAAGGCTCTGATGATTAAAAAAAAAAAAAAAAGAGTTAGAGGGTAGCCAAGCAGGTAAAGAATTACTTAGAGAGAGAGAGCTCTGGGCCAGGTGCGGTAGCTGATGCCTGTAATCCAACATTTTGGGAGGCTAAGGTGGGAAGATCACTTAAGCCCAAGAGGGAGGCTCAGATAGGATTGCTTGAGCCAGGAGTTCGAGGCTGCAGTGAGCTATGATCGTGTCATTGTGCTTCAGCCTGGGCGACTGAGTGAGACCCTGTCTCAAAACAGAAAGAGAGAGAGAGAGAATGAATGAGAGTTATCAGTCTTGCTTGGTCATGTTTGGATGTACGGCTGGCAGAAAACAGCACGGTCTTTCTTCTCTTTATTGGGCTGGCATTGTTTTTTTTCATGCCTCCACATTGTCCCATCACCTCCTGGTCAGCCTGATGGTTTTAGTATTGGGGGCACTGGGAGGCATCTGGTCCACAGATAGGCTGCGTTGTTGGTAAAGACATCCAAGGACCCTAGAGGCGAGGCAGGATTATTCTGAGTTCACTTTGCCTCCCCACTCAGGGCTGAGGCTCTGTAGGGCAGTTTTCTGACACCACACACTGACTCAGACTTATCAGCATCTGGCCACCTTCCCCCACCCCCTCGTGGCCAGTGTTGTATCTTGGCGGAATTTTTCCTATTAGCTCTTTTTCTAAAAAAGATCTCGGCAGTTGGGGAGGGGTCTGGGTGGGGCCAGCACAGTCTGTACTGCTGAGATAATGCCCGCCAGGAATTTGCAGCAGGTGTTGACTTCTCCTGTTGAGTTCAGAACACCTCTAATCCTCCTCAGGTTCTGAGGGGAGCAGATGGTTGTTCGGTTGGATGAAAAGTTGTCTATTAGGAAATAACCTCAGCCAGGGAATGTGGCTTTAAAAACAAAATGACACAGAACATTTGGCTGGGCGTGTGGCTCATGCCTGTAATCCCAGCACTTTGGGATGCCGAGGGAAGAGGGTCGCTTGAGCTCAGGAGTTCACCACCAGCCTGAGTAACACAGTGAGACCCTGTCTCTACAAAAAAAACCAGAAGAAATTAGCTGGGTGTGGTGGCACGTATCTGTGGTCCCGGCTGCTGGAGAGGCTGAGGCCGGGGGATTGCTTGAGCCTGGGAGTTCAAGGCTGCAGAGAGCCACGACTGCAGCACGGCACTGCAGCCTGGGTGACCGGAGTCTAAAACAGCAACGACAACAAAACCCCAGAACAGAACATGTAAGGCTGTGGGGGCCGGGGGCGGGGAATCAGGGTTTACGTCTTCTAGAGCCAATTTTCTGTTTTCTACATCTCTAGGAACAGAATTACTTCCAGTTTAAAAGGTGCCTTTTGTGTATAGCTTTGGAGGAATTTTTTTCTTTTAGCTTTTAAACAAAAGTTTTGCCATCAATTGGCTGTCAGGAGGCTTGTTCCTTGGCATTGAAGGTAACTTGGAGTCAGCTAAGGAAGACTGAGCTTGTGCCAGAGGGGCACGCCTGTTGCTATTTTGAGTTTCTTTGGGTTTCCATTCCTTATCGGCCTCTTAGGGCTGCTCCCCTAGAATCTCCAGACCTTTCTTTCAAGTTTCTTCTTTCTCTCGTTCCTACCTCTTCCTAGGTTCCCGGTGGAGGAGATGCTGTGCTCTCAGGGTCTTTGGCATTTCCAGAACATTTCCACACCATTACTTTATTCTTATCACAAGTTCAGCCAGGAGATTAGGCAGGGCGGAGACTGGGGTCTCGGAAAAAGAACACGCGTATGTTTGGGCTACAGTTTCTACCTTTGTCTTAGAAAACAGCGAATAGCATTCAAATAGAGGTAATGGCCTTACGAAAAACCGCTTGCTTTTTGTTAGAACTTGTTTTCATCAAGGCCCTTAATTGGTCTTTCTCTGTTGATCTGTTTCACCTACATTGGTGCCTGGTACTTAACTCAAGTACCACGCGCCAATGTAGGAGAAACAGTTCAACACAGAAAAGGGGAGGCAGGTGGGGATAGGCTGTAGCGAACGGCGAACGGGTGGGAGCTCCATCCAAGTGGGGTGGGTGGTGACTGCCCTGGAAGAGGAGATGCAAGGCTGGCTTGCAGCCCGAGACCTCCCACCGCCAGGCTGTGTGACCGCAGGAAAGTCGTTGAGCCCTTCTGAGGCACATTTTTCTCACATCTCCATGACAGGGCCGTGGGGAGGAGGCTCAAGCTCCCGTTGACGTAACTTTTAAAAACTGTGCTGTCTGAAAGAATAATTTGGTGCCAATATCAGTGCAGAACTGAGGTTTCTCATGAAGTGGAAAGATTCAGATGAGGCAGACGTGGTGCTGGCGAGAGAGGGAATACGAAATGTCCCCAAATTGTAATTGCTTCTTATGAAGACAGACTAACTTGGCATTCTTGTCCAGAGATGAAACTCAATAATTGTTTACATTTTATGTATATATATAATTTGGGTCTTGGTTTTTGATTTACTAGTGTGACGAAATAACTACATCCTAATGAAAATTAACTTCGATCTGTTCGTTTTGAAAGTAGCATTGGAAGAGTCGTTGAGGGTTTTTTTGCATCCATAGCCCTGGTTACTTTGAACAAATAAAAGCTTTCTGTCAAAAAAAAACTGCGCTGTCGCACGAAGGTAACGCCTACCTAGCAGGCACATCTGGCGAGCACTCAGCGTTTTTACTGTTTGTTGGTTTGAAATGTCGCTGCCTCACGGGGGCGGTCTTTGAAGACTTTGGGTCTGAAGCTGATGCTTACTGACACATTGGAGAAAAGCTAAAATACTCACGATTCAAATCGTTACGTTCAGTGAATTAAGGTAATAATGACGCTGACATGCCTAAGATGAACTTTAAAAGATTAAGTGAAGCTCAGCCGGGCACCGTGGTGTGTTCCTGTAATTCCAGCTACTTGGGAGGCTGAGGCAGGAGGATCGCTTGAGTACAGGAGTTTGAATCCAGCCTGGGCAACATAGTGAGACCCCCCCATCTCTAAAAAATAAAATAAAATTTAAATGTAAACAAATCAAGTGAAATTATTAGAGCTTGCATTGGAAGCTGAGCCAGAAGTGCAGTCTCTTTGGGGGAATGCATGTAAGTGATTGTGGTCAAAGTCAATGCTGCCGTCGCCCGTGGTATTGCTAGTTCTGCAGGTGTCTCTGTGCCTGGAGTAGGTCAGTAAAGAAAGGTTAGCTACATGTGGGATGTTGGATGTTGCTGTGAGTGGTGGTAAACTAGTGCCAATCCCAGGTGATCTATCACCAGCCACTAATGTGTTCCTTGAATTCTTTGAGGAAAAAAAATCCTCTTCCTCTTTGCATAATATTAAGATGTTATCTACACGTGCTGTGTGTACATAATGAAGTAGTTGCCACATTCAACAGTTACACAGAGCTTTGCATCCTGTTTTTAAAAAATCTAAAACGGGTAAACTACACCACTGGTGAGATTCCTTCTAGTCTGCCACACAAATGTTCTGATTTATTGCTGGCCACATGACTTTTTTACTGCTCAGCGTTAACTGCTTCCATCCTTGATGAAGTAGTTTTCTGGGCTTAAAAATAACAACAAACCACTCGATAACATGGTACAGCTGAGCATGACTTCTCCTTACAAAGAACTATTTTCCTGGGAGAATCGAGGAAGGAGCCCCATATTTCTCAACATGACAACGGTTCACACTGAAGGAAAAATAATGAAATGACTAAAACTACACGCGGCAATAAGTTTTCTTCTTTCCTTCCTGTTTTAAAGTGGTGATGGGTGCTGAAACAAAGTAGGAGGCATTCACATGAGCCAAATTCCCGGTTTGAAAATGCTGTAAAAGCAAACTTTTCTGGGTGTGTCACTTAGAGGGACCCAGAAGGACTCAGCTGCCTTTTTTTTTGTTCCACCTAAGAAAATATTAGGAGATGGGAGAATACGCCTAAGAATTACTGTCTGCAGCGTCAGCCTTTCAAGACAATGTATTTTATTATGCGTTTGGTTAAAGAAAAACAGTGCAGATGAAGCTTTTTAAGTGGATCATTTCGATGGAAGAATTTGCTGAGGCTTTGCAGCTGTTCCCCAGCTTTTCCCATCTCCGTGCACCTTTGTGATTGCATGGGTTCTGCCTAACGCATGGGCTTCATTAGGTTATCTTTTACGGAGACTTACTCTCGGTCCATCATAGGAGGAGACACAAGATGTTTCCCTCTTACTTGAAGTTGTTTCCCTCCATCTGCTCCACAGGGATGCTGTGAGATAATAATGAGGTAAAGACCTAAAAATGTTTTCTAAACCATAGTGGTGACAATGCTACTTGTTTTTCTGCTAACTGAAGCTTTTCCACATATCTTGAAAGCGGAGGAGGAAAGCTGGTGATTGCAACAGAACTTAGGGCGTGGGGGGAGTTTCGCAATCCGCCCTTTCCAGGGAGAACCTCTTTCCACTAAAGTGACTGGCTTGCGTTTAGCCTTTGAATGAAGGGGACTGGGGCAGCGAGGCATGGTCAAGCCTTTCTTAATATTTCACACCTTCCAGCACTTTGAGTCTGGCCTGCCGTGCTGATGGTGCTCAGACCTGGTTTATGCCTGGCATCTCCGACCTTGGAGGTCTCGGGCAGCTTCCAGCAGGAGGGGCAGCCTTCTGGTGTGTGGGAGCAAGGTCAGGGCCCCACTCTGCCACGATGGACCCTGCGCCCTTTCCCATCACAACGTATTTCATCACCTCCTGGCCACTCTCGAGGTTCGCGAGTCATTCTGTTGCATTGTTGCTGAAAATAACTGGCAAGGCAAGGCAGAGATCTCCTCGTGGACAGTGCAGGTTGGGGTGGGGAGGCGGGAAGCAGAAATGCCGCTCTCGTGTCTAGAACCGAAGAGCAAAGCACTTTACAGACACTCCTTGTCAGAATCATTACCGGAAAATGAGTAATCCCAGTTAGGAAGAACTTCTTGTGTTTTTTTCTTTTTTCTTTTCTTTTTTTTTTTTTTTTATTTCCGTAAGTTATTGGGGAGCTGGTAGCATTCGGTTACATGAGTAAGTTCTTTAGCGGTGATTTGCGAGATTTTCGTGCACCCATCACTGGCGCAGTATAACACCACACCCAATTTCTAGACTTTTATTCCTCACCTGCTTCCCACCCTTTTCCCGAGTCCCCAAAGTCCATTGTATCATTCTTATGCCTTTGTATCCACATAGTTTGGCTCCCACTTATGAGTGAGAACATAATGATGTTTCGTTTTCCGTTTGTGAGTTACTTCCCTTAGAATAATAGTCTCCAGTTCCATCCAGATTGCTGCAAATGCCATTAATTCATACCTTTTTATAAATGAGTAGTATTCCATCATGTATGTGTGTGTGTGAGTATATGTACATATATATACATATACACACACGTACACACACCACAGTTTATTTTTAGATAGAGTCTCACTCTGTTGCCCAGGCTGGAATGCAGTGGCGTGATCTCAGCTCGCTGCAACCTCCACCTCCCGGGTTCAAGCGATTCTTCCACCTCAGCCTGCCGAGTAGCTGGGATTTGATAAGAGGTGCCAGCCACCACGCCTCGGCTAATTTTTGTAGTTTTACTTGAGTCGGAGTTTGACCATGTTGGCCAGGCTGGTCTCGAACTCCTGACCTCACATGATCTACCCTCCTCAGCCTCCCAGAGTGCTAGGATTATAGGCGTAACCCACAGCACCCAGCCATATAGCACAGTTTCTTTATCCACTTGTTGATTGATGGGCATTTGAGTTGGTTCCACATTTTTGCAGTTATGAATTGTGTTGCTGTAAATATTCATGTGCAAGTATCTTTTTCATATAATGACTTCTTTTCTTCTGGGTAGATACCCTGTAGTGGGATTGCTGGATCAAATGGTAGTTCTACTTTTAGTTCTTTAAGGAATCCCCACACTGTTTTCCATAGTGGTTGGACTAGTTTACATTTCCACCAGCAGAGTAGAAATGTTCCGTTTATAGCATCCATGCTAGCATCTACTATTTTTATTTTTTGATTATGGCCATTCTTGCAGGAGTAAGGTGGTATCGCATTGTGGTTTTGATTTGCATTTCCCTGATAATTAGTGATGTTGAGCATTTTTTCATATGTTGTTGAGCCATTTGTACATCTTCTTTTGAGAATTGTCTGTGTCCTTAGCCTACTTTTTAATAGGATTGTTTTCTTCTTGCTAATTTCTTTGTGTTCGGTGTAGATTCTGGATATTAGTCCTTATATGTATAGATTGTGAAAATTTTATCCTACTCTATGGGTTGTCTGTTAACTCTGTTGACTGTTCCTTTTGCCATGAAAGAACTCTTTAGTCTAAGTAAGTCCCACCTATTTATCTTTGTTTTTGTTATATTTGCTTTTGGGTTCTTGGTCATAAAATCTTTGCCTAAGCCAATGTCTAGAGAGGTTTTTCCACTGTTATCTTCTATAATTTTTATAGTTTCAGGTCTTAGATTTAAGTCCTTGATCCATCTTAAGTTGATTTTTGTATAAAGTGAGACATGAGGATCCAGTTTAATTCTTCTATATGTGGCATGCCAGTTATCTCAGTAGCATTTGTTGAATAGAGTGTCCTTTCCCCACTTTATATTTTTGTTTCCTTTGTTGAATACCAGTTGACTGTGCTTGTGTTTACATCTAGGTTCTCTATTCTGTTCCATTGGTCTATGTGCCTATTTTTATACCAGTACCATGCTGTTTTGGTGACTATGGCCTTATAGTATAGTTTGAAGTCAGATAATGTGATGCCTCCAGATTTGTTTCTTTTGCTTAGTTTTGCTTTGGCTATGTGGGCTCTTTTTTGGTTCCAAGTGAATTTTAGGATTATTTGTTTCTAGGTCTGGAAGAATGTTGATGGTATTTTGATATGAATTGCATTGAATTTGTAGATTGCTTTTGGCAGTATGGTCATTTTCACAATATTTATTCTACTCATTCATGAACATGGGATATGTTTCCACTTGTTTGTGTCATCTATGATTTCTTTCAGCAGTGTTTTGTAGTTTTCCTTGCAGAGGTCTTTTACCTCCTTGGTTAGGTATATTCCTAAGTATTTTATTTATTTATTTATTTATTTATTTATTTATTTTGCATCTATTGTAAAAGGGGTTGAGTTCTTGATTTGATTCTCAGCTTTGCCACTATTGGTGCATATCAGAGCTACTAATTTGTGTACATTAATTTTGTATCCTGAAACTTTGCTGAATTTGTCAGTTCTAGAAGATTTTTGGAGGATTCTTTAGGTTTTCTAGGTATACAATCATATCATCAGCAAACCGTGACAGTTGACTTCCTCTCTACCAATTTCAACGCCCTTTATTTTTTTCTCTTGTCTGATTGCTCTGGCTTGGACTTCCAGTACTATGTTGAATAGAAGTGGTGAAAGTGGGCATCCTTGTCTTGTTCCAGTTCTCAGAGAGAATGCTTTCAACTTTTCTCCATTCAGTATTATGTTGGCTGTAGGTTTGTCATACATGGTTTTTATTACATTGAAGTATGTCCCTTATATGCCAATTTTGCTGAGGATTTTAATAATAAAGAGATGCTGGGTTTTGTCAGATGGTTTTTCTGCATCTATCGAGATGATGTGATTTTTGTTTTTAGATTCTATTTATGTGGTGTATCACATTTATTGACTTGTGTATGTTAAATTATCCCTGCATCCCTGGTATGAAACCCACTTGATATGGTATTGGGGTTGGTTACCTAGTATTGTGTTAAGGATTTTTTGCATCTCTCTTCATCAGGGATATTGGTCTATAGTTTTCTTGTTTTGTTATGTCCTTTCCTGGTTTTGATATTGAGATGATACTGGCTTTATAGAATGATTTAGGGAGGATTCTCTCTTTCTCTATCTTGTGGAATAGTGTCAACAGGATTGGTACCAATTCTTCTTTAAATGTCTGGTTGGATTCAGCTGTGAATCCATCTGGTCCTGGTCTTATTTCTTGTTGTATTTTCAAAATGCTAATGTACATCTGTGATGTTTTGTGTTATTTTATACAACGTGGCAGTTTGAAGGCAGTTATTTTTTTTTTAATCCTTAAAAAAAGGATTTCTTCCTTAATCATTGATCCAATACCTTTAAAAGAACAAAAGTAAATATTATACCTGAGTTTTCAATAGGCAGAAACAATTGGTTATGTGTCTGAAGAATAATCTGATACATTTTTTTAAAAAACAACTCTACTTAAACCTTCATTCTGAAACTCTGACAAAGACTGAATGATGCTGAATTTGGTTTCTGTGTAACTGAAATATATTATTGCATAGTCAAGAAAAGACTGGTACTGTACTTTCACAGATTTGAAGAGATTTAAAAATACGTTAATGCAGAAATTACATAGTTAAAAAAAGCTTAATTGAACTATAATTTACATGAGTAAGCCACATATTTGAAGTTGTACAACTTAATATTTTGACATCTACACCCATGAAACCAACATTACAATCAGCATATCCCTTGCTAATCCCTCCTTCCAGTTTCTCCCCACACACCCCCTCCCTGAGAACTGCTTATCTGCTTTCCCTCACTAGGGATAAGTTTGCATATTTTAAAGTTTTATGTAAATAGAGTCATGCAGGTTGTAGTCTCTTTTGGCTGGCTTCGTTAATTGAACAGAAAGATTTTCAGATTCATTCATGTTGTGATATGTATCAATAGTTGACTTTTTTTTTTTTTAAATGGGATCTCACTACGTTGCCCACACTGGTCTTGAACTCCTGGGCTGAAGTGACCCTTCCAACTCAGCCTCCTGAGTGGCTAGGACTACAGGTGTGCACCACTTCACCTGGCTGTAGTTGATTACTTTTTGTTGTTAGAGTCTCTGTGTGTGTGTGTGTGTGTGTGTGTGTGTGTGTGTGTGTGTGTGTGTACCATCATCTGTATATAGTTGCTGAAGGCATGGTGAAATACAGAGTGAGAAAAATAACTTATACTGATAGTAAGGATACTTCTTGGAGTGTCTGAAGAACCACTGAGATGGTAGAGACATAACAGATATACAACACTAGATAAAATCATAATGGACCAGGTGTGGAGGCTCACACCTGTAATCTTGACACTTTGGAAGGCTGAGGTGGGAAGATCACTTGGGCTCGGGAGTTAGAGACCAGCCTGGGCAGCATGGAAAAACCCAGTCTCTACTAAAATTACAAAAATTAACTGGGCGTGATGGTGCACACCTGAGGTCCCAGCTACTCAGGATGCTGAGATGGGCGGATCGCTTGGGCTGGGGAGGTTGAGGCTATAGTGAGTATGATCTTGCCACTGCACTCCAGCCTATGTGACAGACTCTGTCTCAAAATCAATAAGTAAAAATAAAACTATCATGGAGTAAAAAACATTTTATATTTACAGCCCTGGAAAATGTTGGATTAAGGATTCATAATTAGCATAAGCTATTTTGAATTGGCAGAAAGCTCAATAGGCTTGAAAGAAAACTTACTCTTTTAAGACTGTTTCATTAAACAAACTTTTTTGTGCAAGGCCTACATGTGGCCCAGAACCAGTTTCTACAGGGATACAGCAAGAATCTTTCTGTTGACTTCTGGAAGTTCGTACCTAGCAAGTGAATTGAAACATATGCATAAATAATTACAACATAAAAGCTAAAAATGAGGATTGCAGTAAGAGAAACACAAAGGGCTGGGGGTGCTCAGAGGTGGAAGAAAATTATTTCCAGTAAGGAGGAATCTGAGAACTTGTTTGCAAGTGGTGACATCTTAGGGCTTTGAAGGAAGCTTCCAGTTAAATATATGCAGATGTGAAAGAAGGCCAAGGTCAATGTAAGTCAAAACGCACCAGCAGGGACCTGGAGGTGGGTGTCCACAGGGAGTCATAAATCAAGATGTGGGCAGGGTTGGTTCTCCTGAGGGCTTCAAGGGAAGGATCTGTTCCAGGCCTCACTCCATAGCTCGTAGACATCTGTCTTCTCCCTGTGTCTCTTCACACTGTCTGTCCTCTGTGTGTGCCTGTCTCTGTCTCCAAATTCCCCCACCCCACCTTTTTTCTTTAGCTACCGGGTTAACTAAATGTTTCCCGTTTTCTAAGAACATCAGACCTATCTAATTAGGACTCACTCTAATGAGTTTGTTTTAACTTGATCACCTCTATAAGACCCTATCTCCAAATAAAGTCACATTTGTCGGTACAGGGGATTAGGATGCCAATATATCTTTCTGCAGGGGAACACAATTCAGTCCATAACACTGTGGTTGGGAGTGTGGGTTTTATTATCCATGCAAAGGAGGGTCATGAGTACTTTCATTAGGAACATCATCAAACTTGGGTTCCCTCCTTTTTATGGAGAATGGGATCTTGCTATGTTTCCCAGGCTGGCCTCAAACTCCTGGGCTCAGGTGATCCTCCTGCCTCTGCCTCCCTAAGTATTGTGATTACAGGCATGAGCCACCACACCTGGCAGGGACATCATCAGAGCTGTGCCTATATATATATGCACATGTATATATATATATATATATATATATATATATTTTTTTTTTTTTTAATTGCATTTTAGGTTCTGGGGTACATGTAAAGAACACGCAGGATTATTGCATAGGTACACACATGGCAGTGTGGTTTGCTGCCTACATCCCCATCACCTATATCTGGCATTTCTGCCAATGTTATCCCTTCCCAACTCCCTACCCCACAACTGTCCCTCCCCTAGTCCTCCCCCACAGACCCCAGTGTGTGATGCTCCCCTCCCTGTGTCCATGTGTTCTCATCATTCAACACCCACCTATGAGTGAGAACATGCAGTGTTTGATTTTCTGTTCTTGTGTCAGTTTGCTGCGAATGATGGTTTCCAGGTTCATCCATGTCCCTACAAAGGACACAAACTCATCGTTTTTTACGGCTGCATAGTATTACATGGTGTATATGTGCCACATTTTCCCTGTACGATCTATCATTGATGAGCATTTGGGTTGGTTCCAGGTCTTTGCTATTGTAAACAGTGCTGCAATGAACATTTGTGTACATGTGTCCTTATAGTAGAACGATTTATAATCCTTTGAATATATACCCAGTAATGGGATTGCTGGGTCAAATGGAATTTCTATTTCTAGGTCCTTGAGAAATTGCCACATTGTCTTCCACAATGGTTGAACTAATTTACACCCCCACCAGCAGTGTAAAAGTGTTCCTATTTCTCCACATCCTCTCCAGCATCTATTGTCTACGGATTTTTTAATGATCGCCATTCTAACTGTCATGAGGTGGTATCTCAATGTGGTTTTAATTTGCATTTCTCTAATGACCAGTGATGATGAGCATTTTTTCATATGTTTTTTGGCCTCATATATCTCTTCTTTTGAAAAGTGGCTGTTCATATCCTTAGCCCACTTTTGAATGGGTTTGTTTTATTCTTGTAAATCTGTTTTAGTTCTTTGTAGATTTTGGATATCAGCCCTTTGTCAGATGGGTAGATTGCAAAAATTTTTTCCCATTCTGTTGGTTGCTGCTTCACTCAAATGATTGTTTGCAGAAGCTCTGGAGTTTAATTAGATCCCATTTGTCTATTTTGGCGTTTGTTGCCATTGCTTTTGGTGTTTTAGTCATGAAGTCCTTGCCTATGCCTATGTCCTGAATGGTTTTGCCTAGGTTTTCTTCTAAGGTTTTTATGGTGTTAGGCTTTATGTTAAAGTCTTTAATCCATCTGGAGTTAATTTTAGTGTAAGGTTTCAGGAAGGGGTCCAGTTTCTGCTTTCTGCACATGGCTAGCCAGTTTTCCCAACACCATTTATTAAACAGGGAATCCTTTCCCCATTGCTTGTTTTTGTGAGGTTTGTCAAAGATCAGATGGTTGTAGATGTGTGGCGTTGCCTCCGAGGCCTCTGTTCTGTTGCATTGGTCTATATCTCTGTTTTGGTACCAGTACCATGCTGTTTTGATTACTGTGGCCTTGTAGTATAGTTTGAAGTTAGGTAGCGGGATGCCTCCAGCTTTGTTCTTTTTGCTTAGAATTGACTTGGCTATGCGGGCTCTCTTTTGGTTCCATATGAAGTTTAAGGTGGTTTTTTCCAGTTCTGTGAAGAAGGTCATTGGTACCTTGATGGGGATAGCATTGAATCTATAAATTACTTTGGGCAGTATGGCCATGATTCACGATATTGATTCTTCCTAACCATGAGCATGGATGTTTCTCCATCTGTTTGTGTCCTCTCTTATTTCATTGAGCAGTGATTTGTAGTTCTCCTTGAAGAGGTCCTTCACATCCTTTGTTAGTTGTATTTCTAGGTATTTTATTCTTTTTGTAACAATTGTGAATGGCAGTCTGTTGTCAATTTGGCTCTCTTTAAGTCTGTTATTGGTGTATAGGAATGCTTGTGATTTTTGCACATTTATTTTGCATCCTGGGACTTTGCTGAAGTTGCTTATCAGCTTAAGGAGATTTTGGGCTGAGATGATAGGGTCTTCTAACTATACAATCATGTCGTCTGCAAACAGAGACAATTTGACTTCCTCCTTTCCTAACTGAATACCCTTTATTTCTTTTTTCTTGCCTGATTGCTCTGGCTAGAACTTCCAATACTATGTTGAATAGGAGTGGTGAGAGAGGGCAACCTTGTCTAGTGCCAGATTTCAAAGGGAATGCTTCCAGTTTTTGCCCATTCAGTATGATATTAGCTGTGGGCTTGTCATAAATAGCTTTTATTATTTTGAGATATGTTCCGTCGATACTTAGTTTATTGAGAGCTTTTAGCATAAAGTGCTGTTGAATTTTTTCGAAGGCCTTCTCTGCATCTATTAAGATAATCATGTGGTTTTTGTCTTTGGTTCTGTTTATGTGGTGAATTATGTTTATAGACTTGCATATGTTGAACCAGCCTTGCATCCCTGGGATGAAGCCTACTTGATTGTGATGGATAAGCTATTTGATGTGCTGTTGGATTCGGTTTGCCAGTATTTTATCGAAGATTTTTGCATATATGTTCATCATGGATATTGGCCTGAAGATTTCTTTTCTTGTTGAGTCTCTGCCGGGTTTTGGTATCAGGATGATGTTGGTCTCATAAGATGATTTGGGGAGGATTCCCTCTTTTTGGATTTTTTTGAATAGTTCCATAAGGAGTGGTACCAGCTCCTCTTTGTATCTCTGGTAGAATTCAGCTGTGAATCCATCTGGACCTGGGCCTTTTTTGCTTGGTAAGCTATTAATTACTGCCTCAACTTCAGCCCTTGTTTTTGGTCTATTCAGGTTTTCGACTTCTTCCTGGTTTAGGCTTGGGAGGGTGTAAGTGTCCAGGAATTTATCCATTTCTTCCAGGTTTACTGGTTTATGTGTATAGAGTTGTTTGTAGTACTCTCTGATGGTGGTTTGTATTTCTGTGGAATCTGTGGTGATATCCCCTTTATTGTTTTTTATTGCATCTATTTCATTCTTCTCTCCTTTCTTTTTTATTAATCTGGCTAGTGGTCTGCTATTTTGTTGATCTTTTCAAAAAACCAGCTCCTGGATTTATTGATTTTTGAAAGGTTTTTTGTGTCTCTGTCTCCTTCAGTTCTGCTCTGATCTTAGTTATTTCTTGTCTTCTGCTAGCTTTTGAGTTTTTTTGATCTTGCTCCTCTAGCTCTTTCCATTTTGATGATAGGGTGTTGATTTTAGATCTTTCCTTGCTTCTCATTTGGGCATTTATTGCTAGAAATTTTCATCTAGACACTGCTTTAAATGTGTCCCAGAGATTCTGGTACATTGTGTCTTCATTCTCATTGGTTTTGAAGAACATCTTTATTTCTGCCTTCATTTCATTGTTTATCCAGTCAATGTTGAAGAGCCAGTTGTTCAGTTTCCTTGAAGTCCCGTGGTTCTGAGTTAGTTTCTTAATCCTGAGTTCTAATTTGACTGCACTGTGTTCTGAGATACTGTTTGTTATGATTTCCGTTTTTTTGCATTTGCTGAGGAGTGATTTACTTCCAATTATGTGGTCA
>PVKP010022190.1:0-38013 GCA_004027715.1 Plecturocebus donacophilus | reverse complement strand
CACTCATCCTCCGTCAAGCCTTGTTCTCTTGCTGATGAGGAGCTGTGATCCCCTGTAGGAGGAGAGGCATTCTGATTTCGGGTGTTCTCAGCCTTTTTGCACTGGTTTCTTCCCATTTTTGTGGATTTATCCACCTGTCGTCTTTGTAATTGCCGACTTTCAGATTGGGTCTCTGAGTGGACGTCCGGCTTGTTGGTGATGAAGATTTTTCTGTTTCTTAGTTTTCCTTCGAGGGGCGCCCCTTCCCCACAGAGCTGGGCCTTCCCGGGTTCAGCTGTGCTTCTCAGTCCTCAGCGCTTCCAATTGCTGTTCTCCTTGTGGGGATGGGACCAGCGGAGCCCGACTAAAAGGGCACCACCCAGTCCCGCACACTCCGCACCGAGAAGCGCCGCGCTGGCCAAAAGTCGCCAAAAGATTCCCTCGCCGGGAATCTCCCAGTCCGTGGGCATCAAATATTCGTCCGCAACTGCGGCGTCCACTCACTCTCTGCGCCCTCACCACGCATCACAATCCCGAGCTGCTGCTACGCGGCCATTTTGGATCTCTCTCCGCCCAGTGATGAAGTTTTTTGGTTTCTTAGTTATCCTTTGGTGGACGCCCGTTCCCCTCAGAGCCGGACCTTCCTGGGTTCGCTGTGCTTGCTGTGAAACTCTCCATCCTCAGCGCTTCCAATTGCTGTTTTCCTTGTGGGGATGGGACCAGCCAAGCCCATCTGTCCCGTATACTCTGCATCGGGAAGCGCCGCGCCGGGAGCCGGCAAAAGAGCTGCGCCGGCCAAAAGAGTCGCGCTGGCAACCCGTGTGGCTTCTCTGCCGGGATTCTCCTGGTCTGTGGGCAACAAAAATTCGTCGGAAAGTGCGGCGTCCACTCGTTCTCTGTGCTTTCACTGGGAGCTACATTCCTGAGCTGTTGCTAATCGGCCATCTTGGATCTCTCCCCCCTATAATAAATCTTTAGAAGCTATCAAAAAGAGATTACTCACGCCTATAATCCAAGCACTTTGGAGGCTAAGGCGGGTGGATCACCTGAGGTCGGGAGTTCAAGACCAACCTGACCAACATGGTGAGACCACGTCTTACATAAATAAATAAATAAAGAGATTACTACTCCTTTAAAGGTCCCATCTGGAGTAAAATTCTGTGACTGTAGTAGTCGTTGTCAGTATGCTTTCTTATAATTTCTAAAGTAAATCTAGTAGTTACTCAAATAACATTTCTCCTCTGAGGTTTTTTTTTTTGAGACAGGGTCTTGCTTTGTTGGCCAGGCTGGTGTGCAGTAGTGTGATGATGGCTCACTGTAGCCTCCAACTCCTGGGCTCAAGCAACCCCTTCTGACTCAGCCTCTTGAGTAGCTGGGACTACAAGCATACACCACCACACCCAGCTAATTTTTTTTATTTATTGTAGAGATGGGGTCTCACTATGTTGCCCAAGCTCATCTTGAAGTTTTGGGATCAAGCGATCTTCCTGCTTTGGCTTCCCAAAGTGCTGCAGTTATAGGCATGAGACATCACTGCACCTAGTTGAAATATTTTTTTAAATGGAGTAGGGGTAAGGACCTGACCATCAAGAGTTTGCTGAAATCCTACCCTTAATGCATAAAACAAAAATATTATAGAAAATATCTAGGCCTTTATCACGTTATTGTTAATTATTTCAAGGATCTCTGACCTGAAAAGTTAGATTTTAATTCTCAATAACTTGCGCACACTAAGTTCTGTCATGACATTTGCCCATTATTTGAATAACTGTTCTCAAATTTCATGGATTATAAAAAGAGGAAAATTTTTTGTCTTTCTTACACATGTATTTTACCTATGGTTTTACACATATGGTTCATCTGTCGTAATAAATTAACGCAGTAAACACCATGAAAATTCCTTTTGCCCTGCACAGATAAGGTAAACTTTAAATGTTAAAGTAAACCATATTACTTCTATATTTAAGGAAAGTGTATTTTGCTTTAAAAGGTAAAGGTTCTTTTCAAATCAACATAGATTTAGTATATTATTATAGAATACTATAAGCAAACTTCTTTGAAAGGATGGGACGGGTGTGGTAGCTCACGTCTGTAATACAAGCACTTTGGGAGGCCACAGCAGGCAGACTGCCTGAGCCTGGGAGTTCAAGACCAACCCGGGCAACATGACAAAACCCTGTCTCTATTTTAAAAAAAGGTATGGGGGTGCATTTAATAACATTTTCCTTGTAGTACTGATAGAGAAAAAGAAAAGTATTACAAATTCTACTCTATGTTTCAAAAAGGAGAAAAACCACTGTAGATAATCTAAACATAAACTCTCATGTCTATATTCATAAATTAATTTTTTGGATAAAAAAATTTGTATATAAATCTGGCTCTTTAGCAAATAAGCATATGGATATTTATTATACTCTCGGGCAGAAACAAGATGCCTAAAACTCTATAGCTAATTCAAACCTATTTCTGTAGGGAAATTTGGAGAGAGGGACCAAGATTAAGAAAGCAAATTCCTATATCTTAAAATGAATCTTTTCCAAAGAGACCCTAACACCACTCTCAAATCAGTTCAGAGGTTATAGAAATTTACCTTTTAATTTTAAACGAAAAATTATAATTTCTCTTACAAAAATTATGAAAATAAATTCATGTCAAGAAGATTTAGTAACTACATTGTAACCATTTTTATTCTTAATTATTTTAGAATATGAGTTTTCAGAGCAATTATTTTTATTCCTGAAGTACTATGAGTCAACATAACACACAGTAGAATTGAGCATTCATTACTCTACGGAAGAGTGGAATTCTATGCAGTAAAGTTTTCTAAAATCCAATAATAAAATATAACTATGCTACATTCTTGTTATTATTTGCTTTTCAAGCTGCTAATCTGAGATCTATTATAATGTTGGCATTAACCTCTAAATATTATAGTATTTAAGTTTTCCTAGGCTGTAGAAACTTAAGAAAAATGTTTGCTACCAAGCTTCAGAACAAAATTTAAAAGGCAGCAAAAAACCAACAATAACAACTAAAACAACTAAATTATTTACAGGCTTGTGAACAGTTTTTAGCAATTAATGGACCTATCAACACTTAGCTGCCTAATTTTAGGAGCTAAAAATATATCTTAGTTTTCTTTTAATTCCAGTAACTTCATATTAGTCTATTATAATACAAATGCAACAAAAATCCAGAAATATACTAGTTTTCCATGAAAATAGAATACATATAAACTAAACACATACATAGACACACACGTGTGCACACAGACACACATAAAAGGCCGCATGTTATACTTTTTTTAGGCAATCTAATTTCAGTTGTGTAATAGCTCCCCCTTCCTTACCTGCCACTGCCTGGTTTAGATGATGCCGTAGTCAATGAAGATTTTGCTTTCTGTTTCAAGTGCTACTCACCTGTTTGAACATCAATAACCATCTGATGGCCTCCTCTCATTCCTGGTCGGTTATCTTCTCCATCACCTTTAGTAGAAATAAAAGTTTCTTTTAAAGGAATAACAAAGAACAGCAGCATACCCAGAGTAAAGTTATTCGTAAGTCTGTAATCAGTAGTAAAAATAACCCACACTTATTCTTTCAAAACAGTAAGAATAAGTAAAAGGACTCATAAAAGTAACAGTATGAGTCAAATCTGTATTTATAATAATAGTCTTGTTCTTTTTTCCACATGGTTTCAGGACATTTTATGAACTTGGAAGTTATTTTCAATTTATTTATGATCAATGCCACAAATCAGTAAAGACATAGAATATTACACAAAAACAAAAATCTCTAAACTACTTGAGTGCCAAAGTGAAGGTCAAAAACAATTACAAAACTAGATCTCCTGTATATATTCTAGGCACAGTTCATCAGTATAAGGAGCAGTTTTAAAGATCATAAAACTAGTTCCTGAAAACAAAGATGTTAACAAGTTTTATATTAATATCGTATAATGTATACAATTTTTTGTGTAAATTTTGTACAATTTTGTACTTTGCATAATTATTTTATATAACTTTGTATAATGTATAATGTATTAATTTTGTGTGAATATTTCAGCAGTAAGTTCCCACCTAATTTACCAACTATTTTATGTAAGTACTGACTGAGGAAATCTAAGATTTACTTCACTTTGATTCTTAATCAAAGGCAGGTTAATAGGCAGGTTTAAATATAATCAATGAAACGTTTTAAATTTCCAAAGGAGAACATTATTGTTTAACTTATAGTTAATCTTACTTTACACCAAATCTTTCACAAATAACATTATGGCTGGATGCGGTGGCTCACGCCTGTAATCCCAGCACTGTGGGAGGCCAAGTAGGTGGATCACCTGAAGTCAGGAGTTTGAGACGAGCCTGGCCAAGATGGTGAAACCGCATCTCTACTAAAAATACAAAAAATTAGCTGGGTGTGGTGGTGGGAGCCTGTAATACCAGCTACTCAGGAGGCTGAGGCAGGAGAATAGCTTGGACACAGGAGGCGGCGGTTGCAGTGAACTGAGCTTGCACCACCACACTTCAGCCTGGGCAACGAGAGTAAGACTCTGACCCCCTCCCCCCCAAAAAAGGTTATAACTTCATTTCAGTAGTTCAAAAGGTTATAAGATTTGAATGTCTTACTTGATATGAACCAGAAAGCCTAAGGTTTTCTTCATAACTCTCCTATTAAGTGAAATACATTACTCTGGCTAATAAGTTTCCCTGTATTGGCTTTCTCCAACTGTAAAATTGAAAATATCTTATTTTATACTAATTTCACAAAGGTGCTACAAAATAACTGAAATGTCAGTTCTTATATACAGAAAATAAGATACAAAACTGAAGCTTTTCATTACTACTGTAGTCAACGGCTAATCATTCAGAAGTTCCCTGAAAATCCTGTCTCCTAATAGTTAAGTCCTTAGATTGTGCAATTTATTATCATTGAAACTTTGTCTTTTTCTTCTTTCCTCCCCCATCAGTCAGTATTGCCATTTTTAAGAACAGATTTTAAAAAGCATATTCATCCCTTAGAGGTCTGAGGGAAAAAACAAGCACTAAAATGAATTCATTTTCAGTATGTTTGCATTTTACGTATTGAATCCATTAGTTTGCAAATACACAATTACAGCCTGTTTGCTATATGTGTGTCTCTGAAGAAAATTACCTCATACATGACTGATTAAATAGGAGAATGATGTTCATGTGACATCAATTACGGAGGTTCTTAAGCAATTTTCCCCTGCATATTAATGTGTAACACTATCAGGAGAAAGCTTTCTCACAACTAAAGAGAAGTCCTTGGCAATATATGAAGACCACAATGAAAAAAGCTCAGTATCCATAGAACTGCTTTCCTTTAATGTAAATAGTTGCATTAAGAAATTGCTACACTTTCCACTATGTTAACTATCTGGCAAAGCAGTGAGTACAGATGGAAGAAGTGACAAAAACTTCCCCTATACATGAAAATAATGGATTCATGAAGACTATACTCTGGATCAGATTTCAAGTTTTGATGAAAACAATCTTTATTAGAAGCGAATGCCTCTAGGATCTACATTTCAAAGATGGAGGCATGAGCCCAGGGCATAAGTCTCTAAACACACGATGATGTACAATATAAATACCTTTAAAGATTTAAATGTCCTGATATTTATTTTTTTATTACAACTATTACACTAGCTTGTTTTTTTTTTTTTTTTTTTTTTTTTTTTAGACAGAGTCTTGCTCTGTCACCAGGCCACAGGCTGGAGTGCAGTGGTGCAACCTCAGCTCAGTGCAACCTCCACCTCCCAGGTTCAAGCAATTCTCCTGCCTCAGCCTCCTGAGTAGCTGGGACTATAGGCACATGCCACCATGCCCAGCTAATTTTTGTATTTTTTAGTAGAGATGGGGTTTCACCATGTCTTGATCTCTTGACCTCGTGATCTGCCCACCTCGGCTTCCCAAAGTGCTGGGATTACAGGCGTGAGCCACCGAACCCGGCCTATTACACTAGTTTCTATTAGTACCTGGTTATAAAGTTCTACACATTTGGAATGGTCTTCAGTCTATTTTATCTCATATTCCCCATTAGGTTTAGCAAACAATTTTGCAGAATTTAAGGTTTTCAGAACATGCGTATGGCATTACAACATGGCCTATAATTTTACACCGTACCTCTATCAAAGCAGTTTATAATGATACTCTGTGTAAAAACTGCCCAAGCTTCTATTATGGCAGTAAAACAAAAAGGTTTAAAAAGATAATTTTAATATAATAAATGAATTTTGCCACCTAGTTAAGGAATGTATGTCTTGTTTTAAACATTTGCTTTCAATTTATTTTATTGTGGTTGTTGTTTTGTTTTTTTGAGACAGAGTATCACTCTGTTGCCCAGGTTGAAGTGCAGTGGTATGAACACAGCTAGCTCACTGCAGCCTCAACCTCCCAGGCTCAAGCTACCCTTCCACCTCAGTACTGTAAGCAGCTGGGACCACAAGTGCCTGCCAACACGTCAGGCTGTTTTTGTTGTTTGTTTTTTTCAGATGGAGTCTCGATCTGTCTTCCAGGGAGTGCAGTGGTGCAATCTTGGCTCACTGCAACCTCCGCCTCACAGGTTCAAGCAATTCTCCTACCTCAGCCTCCCAAGTAGCTGGGACTACAGGCATGCGCCACCACACCCAGCTGATTTTTGAATTTTTAGTAAAGACAAGGTTTCACCATTTTGACCAGGCTGGTCTTGAACTCCTGACTTCAGGTGACCTACCTACCTTGGCCTCCCACAGTGCTGGGATTACAGACATGAGCCACCACGCCCAGCTGTCTAGCTGATTTTATGTAGAGACAGGGTCTCACCATGTTGTCCAGGCTGATCTCAAACCCCTGGGCTCAAGCAATCCTCCTGCCTCAGCCTCCAAAAGTACTGGGATTTCAGGCATGAGCCACTGCACCTGGCCAACATCTTTTTTATTAACAGAGTGCTATGACACTTGAACTACCTTGGGAAAACTGAAGACTGAGACATTAAAGAAAAAGAACTACAATCTAGAAGGTATGGCTCACCTTTGGTACTTTTGGGAATGATTTGACTCCATCGTGGCTTATATTCCTGTTGACTGATATACTGATTGAACAAGCCATCTGTAAATATTGAAGAATGAGAAAGAATTACACCTTAACTACTTATATTATTATAGAAAAAAATTAGAATTTAAAAGACTACATTCAGAGAAATTACTAATGTCACTAATACAAAAGCATATTTTCATAAAATATGCATAATTTCAGTTTTACTGCATGCTACCCCAAATATAAAGAGTAAAATATTAATTGACACAAGAATGCAAACAAACTGCTTTAGGGGAAGCTTGTATTAAATGTACTATGTTTCCCATCATTATTGCATTACACCTATTAGATACAAAGGCATTGCTGCATTCAACGCACAAGTATGTGACATTTCCAGAGGGTTAGAGACCTTAAAAGAAGGAGAAAGGAGTCAATGGGGAGGGGGAAAATGGTTATAAGACAATTTAAGGCTGTAAAATAGATGCAGGAGAAAATAAAAATAAATAATTTGAATAAATGTTCTACTTCATTGAGAAAAGGTTTTGTGTATCTTTAAAAAATCATTTCTAGTATTATTATAAGTGGGAAGAGGAAAGGATAAAGATTAGGATAATTATATTTTAATTTCTTTTTGTGATCTCCCACCACTTGTCTTTATTTCAACTATGAAATTCTTAATCTTTACATCCTGAATGACATGGATTCATTGCATCCGAATCTCTTTCCCTCAACAGTGCTTTGTGCCGGTACTTTTTGTCACTCATATCCAAGAAAACTAGAGAAGAAAACAGAGCTCCAACAATTTTGGTTTGGGCCCTTATGATACATTTTCAGGAAAAGGGAACACTAACAGGTGAATTCCATTATTATATGGTTTTGAGTACAAAACTACATACAGATAAAAGTACTAATAGCAGAAACAGAACTATACTTATGGAACACTTACCAAATGTTAGAATTTATGCTGTCTCATCTCATTTAATTCTAAAAACAATCCTATGAACTACACATTATCATCTGCATTTTATAAATACAGAAATGTGTATTTAGAAAAATTAAGAAACTTAACCAAAATCATACAGCTTTTAAATGGTAGGGTTGGGACTACAGTTCTATCATGCCTTCCCTACTCCTGATTCTGCTGTATCGATAAACTCTTAATCTACTTCTTAAGTTGTTACACTAGTTACTATAATGGTATGGAGACTGAACTCCCTATATACATCCCTACATATATACATAAATAATTATGAAGCCCTAGTCACATGGCCCTGAAAAAAGATTAGTTTAAGAATAGTATGGAACCCAATTTTGGCTAATGAAACATGAGGAATCTTCTGGGAGACTTCTAGGCAATTCCTCCTTACTTATAAAGAGACATTCAGAGAAGAAAAATCTACTTTTAGTCCTCTGGAATATCTGCATGCAGTGTGTACAAATGTTAAAGCCAATCTGTTGAAGTACAAGAATGAAGTCAATTCTATAATGATGACACAGCAGAGAGAAAGAAATGATTGCCGAGTCATTCAACCATGAAATCCACCTTACTTCTGTACTTCTTGCTATGTGCTACAATAACATTTCCTTACTTTTTAAGCTAGAAACCCTAGCTTTTACATACACCCAAATAGATCATAATTTATAAAGTTGCTTTTACTATAAATTCTGTCATGTGACTCAATTTAAAAGTAAACTGTTTTCTGTGATTTATATATTCACCAGAGACCAAGCACTTTAGAGCACTCGTCCTAATCTTTCTTTTCTGGGTAATTATGAAGCTCAGTTGTAACCAACCCTTTCAGCTTTCAAGACTTTTCAGCTGGCTTCAACTGGAAACCTCCATCCTACAGACCCACACATCAAATTTCTTTTTTTCTTTGTCTTTGAGACTTCCCAGAATTCTTGCAAAAAATAAGTCAATAAATACTGTAGACATTAAAGCAAGGTAAACGTTAAAAAAAATATTGCTTTTAGTATCCTGTTTTAATGTAAAAGAACTTCCTACAACTTTCACAATCTAAAAACAAAAAGTTGATACCTCTGCACCCCAAATAATCTCACCATGCTCCCCATTATTTCTAATTCTTGAAAACTCTTGCTAAGAAGGCTTTCTGCCTTGGTAGGCTTACTTTAGATATATAATTCAGCAAAAACCTCAGTCTCTCTATTGAAACAATAATGACATTCTCACCTATAAAAATGTAACAACATCCAATACACTGTTTGAAAAATCTCAGAAATAATTATTAAGAAATTTAAAGATGCCCGTGAACCATGTGAGTTCAAAAAGTTATTTCTGTTTAAAGAATCAGGCAGTGCTCATATTTCTGTAAGTCTATTTTTGACAAAAATCTAAAGCAAGAGATCAGAACAGTTAGATAAAATTAAAACTATCCAAAAGAAGTTTACATATCACTAGGAGAAAGCACATTAAGAACTAGTTGTTAATAATTTTTAAGCTATTTAACTAGAATCTCCAGGTCCAGTAACACTTCATTTTTTTCCTATAATTATAACTCTACTGAATACATTTCATACAGTTCTCACTGAGCACGAGCTGTTCTTTTCTCCAATAACAGTGGATATTCTCTTAAAAAAAACACATGATGGCCCAGCCTGATGGCTGACAACTGTAATTCCAGCATTTTGGGAGGCTAAGGCAGAAAGATCATTCAAGGCCAGGAGTTCAAAACCAACCTGGGCAACACAGAGACCCTGCCTACACACACATGCATGCACACATACAACATGATTTAAAAATGAGACTTAGAACACTTTTACCAAAAGGGGAAAAAAAAGTTCACATCTTCTGCCCAGAATTAAAAACAAACAAAAAATATCTATATAGATTATAATACAGCTGCCTAGTTGTAGGTATTTATAGTTGATAAACTCAAACTTTTATCAAATTTGATTTTTCACCAAAATAGAGATTACATACAAAAGAAGTAATTTAAAATGCATTTATAGATAAGTAACTTATAGAGCACAATTCTTTTTGACCATTCAAGAATAATGATTAGGTCAAAAAGAATTTTTAAGAAACTAATTTCATCAGTTTGTTTAAATTCTGAAAAAAAGAACAATATTGTACCAGTAATAATATAATAATAAATATTAGGACAGTGAGCCAATAAATATTTACTAAAACAGTAAAGCTTAGAGATAAAGAGTATGGATTTTGGCACCAGACTACCTGAATTCAAATCTTAGCCCTGTTACTTCCTAAATACATGATCTTAAGCAAATTAATCATTCTCATATTTCAAATGGAGATAACAACAATACTTACCCTAGAAGGTAAGTATAAAAATTAAATAAATTCATGTAGTCAAAGGCCTAGGAGAATAGACGGCACATTGTCAAGCTCTCAGATATATGTTACTGATGATGATGATGATGATGATGATGATGATGATGATGATGATGTAGTGTTTGGAAATGTACTTGGCAGAAAATTAACTATCTTTTAACGTACAAAATGAGAAATATAGCACCAGGGCAAATAAGAGTTAAGAGGAGGAAGGAGTGATTCAGTGAGAATAAAACAAAAGAAGGTATCTTGGAAAAGCTGGCTTTGAAGAACGCACTGGAACTGAATTATATGAAAAGGAAAGTAAAAGGAAAGAGCATACAGCATAAATAAAGGCACAAAGGCATAAATAAGCAAAAATTATGAAAAATAATGTTTCAGAAAGAGTCAGGCAGTTGGGAAAGGGGAAAAAAAGAGTGAGATTTTGCATTATAAGCACTGCTGAGAAGAAACAGAATATTAAAGGGGAAAAAAAGATATTATAAGGAAAACTCTTGCTATCCTGGAACACAACTCACAAAAAGCTTTTTTAACTCACAAAAAGCTTCTAAAATTAGAAAAAATGCACCACATTCAAAGATTAATAATGTTAAAAAGAATCAACCCAGGAATTATACCATGATATAAAAAGAAAAAGAAAGAAATTTTTTAAAGTAGCAAATGAATCTGATTCAACAGAAAGACGTAGCCATATAGATGAAAGTAGCCAAATACCTTTCCACAAATAAAAAAGAGCAAGCAACTCTCTCTATAAAACATGAGCACAGATTACAGATATAAGGAGCTGGAAAGTAGAGATTTAAATAGTTGGAAAAGAAATGGTAAGACAACAAAAGGACACAGAAACTGATTTGTCAGAGATAAACATAGGAATAAAAAAATTGAAAATATCAGAGAACTGAAGGTCAGAGTGTAAGAAAGAGACATTAAAAATAATATAGTAGTGGAAATGACATAAAGAGTTTAGAGAAGCTTAAAATATTAAATAGAAATGTGTAGTTAAAAAAGATACAGGAGAAAATAAAAGAAATTATAGACAGACAAAGGCAACATATATTTAACTGAAAGAAAACCAAAATAGACAATAGTTAACAGGGCTGCCACACTGGAGTTTCACACAGCCTTGTTAATGTAACTACAAAATAATCTAAAACAAATATAAAATATTTAAACAGGCAGATGGAAAAAGATTATATTTAAAAAATAGCAGTTGAAAATGACAGCACATCTCTCAATAGCAACAATGGAAGCTGGTTAATAACAGTGGAATGATATTCAAAATGTATTTCAAGAAAATAAGTGCCAATCTGGAATTCTACATCTAGCAAAAATACCCTCCTAGAAAGGAGACAAAATTTTCAGGCCAGCAATTCTGACAGAGTTGAACTGCATTATAGAACAAAGTCTCAAGCATGGGCTTATGGCACAGGGAATAAACATAATCCTAGATATAAGATTAAAGATGCAAATGATAATAAAGAGGAAAAATCAGTAAATCGTTGGGTAAAATTAATGAACAATTGCTATATAAAATAAGACTAATATTTTATAGGGTCTTTGAATGTGGTATAAAAATAAATGACAACAATAGAGCAATTGACAACAGTAGAACAACACATTAAAGGTGAGACTATCAAACTGAAAGTCTACTAAATCCACACACGGGCAGAGAGAAAAGGTACTGATCAATTTTGTTAAGGTAATCATAAATACCTGTTGTAATTTCTAAACTCATCACAAGTCAAATGATTTATTAATAAAATAAAAATTTCTTCAAATGTTTTATTTAAACAAAATTTATAAGGGATATTTCTCTTAAACGGGATAAAGGTTGAAAAGATGGAAAAGATATGCCATACAAATAAGAAATGAAAACAGATCTTAATACAATTTAAACCTTAACGCAAAAATTTGTCTACAGATACAAATGTACTTCATAATAAAAGATTTAATGCAAAATAAAATTTGTTAGCCACTAAAAACATGGCATCAAAATGTATAAAGTAAAACTGGCCAAACTGTAAGAGACAAACAATTCCATAATCATAGTGGAAAGGGTTAACATCTTTCTCAGTAATTAAGAGAATCAGACAGAAAATTCTTATTGATAAAAAAGATTTGTGCAATATGTTTAGCAACTCTGATCAACTGAGCAGATATACAACACTGCTCCAACGACTAAAGAATTCACATTCTGTTCAAATACATATGATATGTTTATAAAAATTGACTAAGCTGGGCTATACAGCAAGTCTCATTAAATTTCAAAGGACTGGAAACATATAGGAAGGATATGCACTCTGGCCCCTAGGCAATTATGCCAGAAATCACTAACAAAGAAAACAATCAGTAAATCTCTACAAATTTGTAAATTAAAAACCACAGTTCTTCCAAAGAGCCATTTCATTTCATAATGAAAATACTAAACTGAACAAAAATAAAAATACTTCATAACACAACTAAAGAACAAGAGGAGGAAATTTTATACATTTAAATGTATATAAAGGAAATTTCCAAAGTCTGAAAACTAATGAGCTAAGCATCTAGCTTAAAAAGTTGTTATAAAAAGACAGCAAATTAATCTCAAAAAGAGAAGGAAAACAGTAAACACAGAGTGTAAGTCATGGACACATGAAATAATAGAAAATATGAACAAACCAAAAACTGATTCTCTCAAGGGACTAGTAAACTTGATAAACTTGTGCTATATATATAATTCAAGATAAGTGACAAAAAAAGGGACATCTCAAGAAATCCTGCAAACACTAAACTGATAATAAGAGGATATTAGATATACCTTAATACCCGTAAGTCTGAAATTTTAGATAAAATAGACAATTTCCAGAAAAATATCATTTAATAAAGCTGGACCAAACAAATAACAACTCTGATTAGTCTTATGATGTTTAAAGAAATTAAATTGATACGTAAAGACACTCCCACTTATCAAATTTCAAGCACAGACAGCTTCACTGGAAAGTTATTTTTTTTTTTAAACCAAGTATACAAAAAAGAAATAATTAAGCTAGGCATGGTGGCTCACATCTGTAATTCTAGCACTTTGGGAGGCCGAGGCCAGGGGATCACTTTACCCTAGGAGTTCAAGACCAACCTGGGAAACATGGCAAAATCCCATCTCTACAAAAAATTAGCTGGGTGTGGTGGTGCATGCCTGTAGTCCCTGCTACCTGGGAAGTTAGGTAGAAGGATCACTTGAGCCCAGAGAGGTCAAGGCTGTAGTGAGCTGTAACTATGCCACTGCACTCCAGCTGGGGCAACAGAGAGAGAACGTGTCTCAAAAAGAAAAGAAAAAAGAAGAAAAAAAGAGAGAAAACAAATAGCTCACACCTGTAATACCAGTGCTTTGGTAAGCTAATGTGGGTGGATCATTTGAGCAAGAAGTTAAAGATCAGCCTGGGTAATATGGTGAGACTGCACCTTCACATTTTTAAAAATTAGCCAGACATGGTAGAATGCACAGATAGTCCCGGCTACTCAGGAGGTCAGAGGATAGCTTGAGCCCAGGAGTCCAAGGCTACAGTTAACTGATCGTGCCATGGTACTCCAGCCTGAGTGACAAAGAGAGACCCTGCTAGTAAAACACAAAAACTTCCACATAAAAGTAATTCCGGGTCCAGTTGCCTTCACTAGCAAATTCTACCAAGCTACTATTCATTCTACACAAACACAGATTCCTGCCTCGTTCTATAAAGCTAGAACTATGCAAACATAACAAAAGATACCAAAACGACATGCACTTTGTAAGAAAACTGCAGACAAGTATCTTATATACAAATATATGCAAAAATACTTCATAAAAGTTTGGCAGATCAAATACAGTAACTGAAAAGAATAAGACACCATTATCAAGTAGGGTTTGTAACAGGAACACAAAACTACATTAAAAACAGAAAAGCGGGCAATCCCAAGATGGCCAAAGACGCAACTCCGGAAAGCAGTTCCCAGCGAGAGAGACGCAGAGGCCGAGTGGTCTCCACAATTCCAAATGAGGTACCAGGTTCATTTTGTGGTTCTGGTCGGACAGTGGGTATAAACCAAATAGGGCAAGTTGCAGCAAGGTGGGGCACTGCCCCACCCAGGAGGAGCGCGCAACCGACTGAAGGACTGGGGGATCCCCCGCTCTGGGACTTCAGTTTGGATATAGCGCTCTACCCAAGCCCTCTACAACCCACAGAAACAGATCTTCGCAGGGCTGAAAAGCCTTAGCCAGCTGCCTAAAACAGGTCAAAACAGCGGGGCTGTCAGCATAGATCTAGGTGGAAGCACTGGCTGACGCCAAGAGAGCTAAAAAGCCTGTGGGACAGAGCTACCCGCCTCCCAGTAAAAAGGGGAAGGGAAGGCAGGGAAACAGCCCAAACAGCAGGACGGGTCCCCCGCCCCCGCACAAAGCCCAGCAGGCCAAAAAACCTCACTCCAGAGTTAGGCACCAAAAACATCAGAGAGAGACCAGGAACGCTTCAGCTCAGGGGCAGAAGGCAAGCCACCATTACAGAAACCGGCCTAATTTTCCTGAGTAAATAAAAGACACAGCAGCTCCACTGAATCTATGGCAGCCCAGCAGCGCCTCCGCAGGCAGGCAAAGGAAAGGCTGCCTCCCCAAGCAGTTACCTGAGATCAAAACTATATAAATCCAAGAGATGAGGAGAAACCAGCGCAAGAATGAAACCATCAAAAACCAGAACGTCTCTCCCCCACCACGAGTTCACGACTCCTCACCAGCAAGGGAGCAAAGCAGGATGGAGAACAAATTTAACTAATTGACAGAAGCAGGGTTCAGAAGGTGGGTAATAAAAAACTTCTCTGAGTTAAAGGAACATGTTCTATCCCAATGCAAAGAAACTAAAAACCTTGAAAAAAGGTTAGGTGAAATGCTAACCAGAATAACTAGCTTAGGGAAGAACCTAAGCAACTTGATGGAGCTGAAAAACACAGCACAAGAACTTCATGAAGCATACACAACTTTAGCTGAAAAGATCAAGCAGAAGAAAGGATATCAGAGATTGAAGATCAATTCAATGAAATAAAACGAGAAGGCAAGAAAAGAGAACAAAGGGTGAAAAGAAATGAACAAAGCCTTCAAGAAATATAGGATTATGTGAAAATACCTAATCTATGCCTGATTGGTGTACCGGAAGATGATGGGGAGAATGAATCCAAGCTGAAAAACACTCTTCGGGATATTATCCAGGAGAACTTCCCCAACCTAGCAAGGCAGGCCAACATTGGAATACAGGAAATACAGAGAACACCACAACAATACTCCTCTAGAAGAGCAACCCCAAGGCACATAATTGTCAGGTTCACCAGGGTTGAAACGAAGGAAAAAATACTAGGGGCAGCCAGAGAGAAAGGTCAGGTCACCCACAAATGGAAGCGCATCAGACTCATAGCAGATCTCCCGGCAGAAACCCTACAAGCCAGAAGAGAGTGGGGGCCAATATTCAACATCCTTAAAGAAAAGAACTTTCAACCTAGAATTTCATATCCAGCCAAACTAAGCTTCATAAGTGAAGGAGAAAGGAAATCCTTTATGGACAAGCAATTGCTGAGGGATTCTGTCACTACCAGACCTGCCCTGCAAGAGCTCCTGAAGGAAGCACTAAACACACAAAGTAAAAACCAGTATAAGCCACTGCAAAAAAGAACCAAATGGTAAAGACCAATGATGCAATGAAGAAATTACACAAATCAAAGGGCAAAATAACCAACAAGTAATAAAATGGCAGGATCAAATTCACACATAACAATATTAACCTTAAATGTAAATGGGCTAAATGCCCCAATCAAAAGACACAGACTGGCAAATTGGATAAAAAGCCAAGAACCATCAGTGTGCTGTATTCAGGAAACCCATCTCATGTGCAAAGACACACACAGACTCAAAATAAAGGGATAGAAGAAGATTTACCAAGCAAAAGGAGAGCAAAAAAAAAAAAAAAGCAGGGGTGGCAATCCTAGTCTCTGATAAAACAGACTTTAAACCAACAAAAATCAAAAGAGACAAAGAAGGGCATTACATAATGGTAAAAGGATCAATACAACAAGAAGAGCTAACGATCCTAAATATATATGCATCCAATACAGGAGCACCTAGATACATAAGGCAAGTCCTTACTGACCTACAAAGAGACTTAGACTCTCGCACAATAATAGTGGGAGACTTTAACACTCCACTGTCAGTATTAGACAGATCAACGAGACAGAAAATCAACAAGGAAATCCAGGACTTAAATGCAGATTTGGGCGAAGCGAACTTAATAGACATTTACATAACTCTTAACCCCAAATCCATAGAATATACATTCTTCTCAGCACCACACTGCACTTACTCTAAAATCAACCACATAATTGGAAGTAAATCATTCCTCAGCAAATGCAAAAGAATGGAAATCATAACAGTCTCTCAGACCACAGTGCAATCAAATCAGAACTCACAATTAAGAAACTACCTCAAAACCGCACAATTTCATGGAAAATGAACAACTGGCTCCTGAATGTAGACCGGATAAATAATGAAATGATGGCGGATAAATAATGGATAAATAAATAATGAAAAGATGTTCATCGAAACCAACAAGAACGAAGACACAACATACCAGAATCTCTGGGACACATTCAAAGCAGTGTCTAGAGGGAAATTCATAGCCATAAATGCCCACATCAGGAGCAAGGAAAGGTCTAAAATCGACACCCTATTATCAAAACTGAAAGAATTAGAGGAGCGAGATAAAAAAAAACTCAAAAGCTAGTAGAAGACAAGAAATAACTAAGATCAGAGCAGAACCGAAGGAGATAGTATGATGTGGCAAGGAAAATGGCTTCAGCCAGGCTAAAATGTAATGGCTTCTCAGGCTCACAGGCTACGTGCAGGCTCACAGGCTAGTGATAAGGCACTACGATTAATCAGGCCAACGCCAGGTGCAGACACCGGCCTCATTTCAATGGCATTCAAGAACTCGCCACTCAGGGTCACATGGACCCTGAGAAGAAAACCCTTGTCTCTAGCTGCTGGCCTTGGCTTCTGAACAAACTGCTTGCTTACTGATATTGAGAGTTTCCACTGTCTCTAACTGCTGACCTTGGCTTCTGTACAAACTGCCTGCTTGCAAAGATTCCCAGTCCCCCCCACCGGAAAATCCCCAGCCCCCCCAAAAGTGTTGTTTAGCATAAAAGCCCAGTTCTCCCTCAACTCGGGGCCACGGGTTGGAGAGACATGAGTCCTCCGTGGTCGCCGGCAATAAAAACCCTGCAATTCATCATCCTTTTGTCTTGGTGCTGATCTTCTTATCTCGCTAAAAAATACAACAATGGAGACATAAAAAACCCTTGAAAAAATCAGTAACTCCAGGAGCTGATTTCTTGAAAAGATCAATAAAATAGACCACTAACCAGACTAATAGAAAAGAGAAGAATCAGATAAATGCAAAAAAAAAAAATGATAAAGGGGACATCACCACTGATTCCACAGAAATACAAACTACCATCAGAGATTACTGCAAACAACTCTATGCACACAAACCAGTAAACCTAGAAGAAATGGATAAATTCCTGGACACTGGCACTCTCCCAAGCCTAAACCAGGAAGAAGTCGAAACCCTGAATAGACCAATAACAAGGGCTGAAGTGGAGGCAGTAATTAATAGCCTAACAACTAAAAAAGGCCCAGGTCCAGACAGGTTTACAGCCAAATTCTACCAGACTTACAAAGAGGAGCTGGTACCATTCCTTCTGAAACTACTCCAAACAATCCAAACGGAGGGAATCCTCTCCACATCATTTTATGAGACCAACATCATCCTAATACCAAAACCGGGCAGAGACACAACTAAAAAAGAAAACTTCAGGCCAGTATCCATGATGAATATTGATGCCAAAATCTTCAATAAAATACTGGCAAAGAGAATACAACAGCAAATCAAAAAGTTTATTCATCACGATCAAGTGGGCTTCATCCCGGGGATGCAAGGCTAGTTCAACATACACAAGTCTATAAATGTAATCCATTACATAAACAGAACTAAAGACAAAAATCACATGATTATCTCAACAGATGCAGAAAATGCCTTTGACAAAATTCAACAGCCCTTTATGCTAAAAACCCTCAATAAACTAGGCATTGATGGTACATATCACAAAATAATAAAAGCTATTTACGACAAACCCACAGCCAATATCATACAGAATGGGCAAAAACTTGAAGCATTCCCCTTGAAATCTGGCACAAGACAAGGATGCCCTCTCTTATCACTCCTATTCAATATAGTTTTGGAAGTTCTAGCCAGGGCAATCAGGCAAGAGAAAGAAATAAAGGGTATTCGAACAGGAAGAGAGGAAGTCAAATTGTCTCTATTTGCAGATGACATAATTGTATATTTAGAAGACCCCATCGTCTCAGCCCAAAATCTCCTGAAACTGATAAGCAACTTCAGCAAAGTCTCAGGATACAAAATCCATGTGCAGAAATCACAAGCATTTCTATACAGCAATAACAGACAGAGAGCCAAATCAAAAGTGAACTCTCATTCACAATTTCTACAAAAAGAATAAAATACCTAGGAATACAACTAACAAAGGATGTAAAGGACCTCTTCAAGGAGAACTACAAACCACTGCTCAATGAAATAAGAGAGGACACAACAGATGGAAAAACATTCCATGATCATGGTTGGGAAGAATCAACATCGTGAAAATGGCCATACTGCCCAAAGTAATTTATAGATTCAATGCTATCCCCATCAAGCTACCAATGACCTTCTTCACAGAACTGGGAAAAAACATCATAAACTTCATATGGAACCAAAAGAGAGCCCACATAACCAAGCCAATTCTAAGCAAAAAGAACAAAGCTGGAGGCATCACGCTACTGGACTTCAAACTACACTACAAGGCCACAGTAATCAAAACAGCAAGGTACTGGTACCAAAACAGAGACCTAGACCAATGGAACAGAACAGAGGCTCCAGAAGCAACACCACACATCTATAATCATCTGATCTTTGACAGACCTCACAAAAACAAGCAATGGCGAAAGGATTCCTTGTTTAATAAATGGTGTTGGGAAAACTGGCTAGCCATGTGCAGAAAGCAGAAACTGGACCCCTTCCTGACACCTTACACTAAAATTAACTCCAGCTGGATTAAAGATCTAAACATAAGACCAAATATAATAAAAACCCTAGAAGAAAACCTAGGCAAAACTATTCAGGACATAGGCATAGGCAAGGACTTCAAGATCGAAACAGCAAAAGCAATGCCAACAAAAGCCAAATAGACAAATGGAATCTAATTAAACTCCAGAGCTTCTGTACAGCAAAGGAAACAATCATCAGAGTGGGGGTGGGTAGGGAGGGATAATGAGGGAAGAAATACCAGATATAGGTTAAGGGGGGATGAAGGCAGCAAACCACCATGCTATGTATGTACCTGTGCAACAATCCTGCACAATGTGCATATACCCCAGAATCTAAATTACAATTAATAAAAAAAGAAAAGCAATTAAGATAATTCAATATACATATGCCTTTATAATGCTTTGCTTTACCGGTTCATAGATGCTGTGTTTACAAATTGAAAAAAGTCTACAGATGTCGTTTTTCCAACAGAATTTCTTCATTTTGCATCTCTCTCACATTTCAGTAATTCTTGCAATGTTTCAACCTTTTTCATTATTGTTATATCTATTGTTATAGTGACCTATGATCAGTGATCTTTGATGTCAATAATGTAACTGTTTTGAGGCACTATGAACTACACCCTTATAAGACGGGGAACTTAATAAATGTGTGTGTTCTGATTACTCCATAAAGCAGCAGTTCCTCCATTTCTCTCCCTCTCTTTGGGTCTCCCTATTCCATGAGATGCAGCAAGACTGAAATTAGGCCATTTAATAACTTTATCATGGCCTTTAAGTGTTCAACACACATCTCTCACTTTAAATCAAAAACTAGAAATGATTAAACTTAGGGAGAAGGCATATCAAAGGCCAAGACAGGCTGAAAGTTGACCTCTTGCACTGAAGTTGACGAAGTTGTAAATGAGAAGGAAAAGTTCTTGAAGGAAATTACAAGTGAACTCATAACTGATAAGAAAGTAAAATAGACCTATTGTTAATATGGAGACAGAGTGGTCTGGATAATCAGTCACAACACTCCCTTAAGCCAAAACCTAATCCAAACCATGGCCTTAAATATCTTCAAGTGTATGAAAGCAGAGAGAAATCAGAAAACTGCAAAAGAAAAGTTGGAAGATAGCAGGGGCTGGTTCACAAAGTTTAAGAAAAGAAGCCATCTCTATAACATAAAAGCACAAAGTGAAGCCACAAGTGCTGATGTATTATAGAAGCTGCAGCAAATTATTAATATCTAAAAGATCTAGCTAACATTATAAAGGCAACTACACTAAACAGATTTTCAATGTAGACAAAACATTCCAACAGACTTCTACTGGAAGAAGGTGCCATCTAGAAATTTCACAGCTATAGAGAAGTCAATGCCTGGCTTCAAAGCTTCAAAAGATAGTGTGACTCTCTTGTAAGCAGCTAATGCAGCTGGTAACTTTAAGTGGAAGTCAATGCTAATTTACGATTCTGAAAAATCCTAGGGCCCTTAAGAATTAAGCTGAATCTACTCTGCCTGTGCTCTACAAATGGCATAACAAGGCCTAGATGATAGCACATCTGTGTACAGAGTGGTTTAATGAAAATTTTATGCCCACTGTTGAGACCTACTGCTCAGAAAAATAAAAAGATTTCTTTCAAAATATTACTGTTCACTGACAATGTACCAGTCAATCAAGAGCTCTGATGGAAAGATACAGGGAGATTAATGTTTTCATGCCTGCTAACACATATTCATTTTGCAGCCTATGGATCAAGGAGTCACTTAGACTTTCGAGAAAGTCTTATTTAAGAAACACATTTTGTAAGGCTATAGTTGCTATAGATAGTGTTTCTTCTGATGGATCTGGGCAAAGTAAATTTAAAATCTTCTGGAAAGGATTCACCATTCTAGATGCCATTAAGAACATTCAAGATTCTTGGGAAGAGATTAAAATACCAACATTAACAAGAGTTGGGAAGAAGTTGATTCCAACCCTCATGGATGATGTGGAGGGTTAAAGACTTCAGAAGTAGTAGTAACTGCAGGTGTGGTAGACATAGCAAGAGAACTAGAATTAGAAGGAGAGCCTGAAGCTGTGACTGAATTACTACAATCTCATGATAAAACTTGAATGGATGAGAAATTGCTTCTCATGTGAAAGGAAGAGACCATCGATGCCGCAAACTTCATTGTCTTGTTTTAAAAAACTGCCACAATCGCACCAACCTTCAGCAATCACTATCCTTATCAGCCAGCAGCCATCAATGCTGAGGCAAGACCCTTCACTAGCAAACAGATTATAACTCACTGAAGGCTCAGATAGTAAAGCATTTTTAAGTTAAGGAATGTACATTTTTTAAAAAAGAAATAATGCTATTGTACCTTAACAGACTACACAGAGTGGAAACACAACTTTTATATGCATGGGGAAAGCAAAAATAATTTGTGTAACTTGCATTACTGTGACACTCACTTCATTGCAGTGGTCTGGAACCAAACCTGCAATATCTCCAAGATATGCCTACAACCGGAGAGACAGAGAAAGACAGAGGGAGAAAGGCAGAGATTTCAAGTTGAAACTTTATGACTACCTTATTAAACTTTATCCTTCCCTTATCTCACAAAAGAAAAAATTTTTCTTTCTATAACAAATAAGCTCAGCAAAGGAAGGTTTTCAGTACAATCTCTACAGGTTTGAGTAAAACTTTCCTGTCCCTAGGTGATTACTTTTGCCCATCATCACTGGATCTTGCAATGGCAAAGAGGAAGCAGCAATTACTGGTTCTGAAATCACCTCTAATAAAATGAAATGTAAATACAGTGATGTTTCTAGACGAATAAAAAGTCTATTAGAGAAATAAATACAACCTTACACTTTCTTAAAGTACAGACGATACTTAAAGATCTTATTAAGTAATATACTAAAAATACTAAAAGTAGTTTTTGAATCCTCCATTGTAAGAAGCTTGACAGAGATTTGTTTGATTCCGTAGATCTTCCTATTTAGCAGGACGGAACTTCTTGTCCTTCTCAGCTATGTTTTTAGTAGAGCAGAAGCCAAAAAACTCTGCACTGTTTACTTCCTTATTTGTCCAACAAATCATCAATGAGGTCAGAAGCAAACTGAACAACCCTGAAAGGAATGTTTATTAACTAACAGGGTTCCAGGCCAGTTTAGGAGAGCCCGTAGTATTAATAGTACAAAAACTATGACATAGCTATAAGTTTCAAGAAGCAACTACCAATTTCTCTAAACTTGGTTCCTTTCTAGAGCCAAAGGATAAATTCAGTCTCTGTAGATATCAAAGCTGCACAAGATTTTATCAGCTAATCTTAACCAACTGAGTATGTCACTAAAGAGAGCTTTAAAATCTAACTGTTAATTGTATAGAGTTGCCTGTGGCTGTTGTTTTGCTTTCCCTTAATATCAAACGCCTTAATGATAAATATTTGAAACAAAACCCAAAAGCCCTAAAATTACCTATTCCACCCTCATCCTATGAGGTTAAAAAAAAAATACAGAATTCACTCCTAGAAATGACATACATACATATATACTTTTACTGGTAGCATTTTAAAGGTTTGGTAAGAGTTATCATATGTGTTTTATTTGTTTATACTCCAAAATAATACTCCATTTCAAACATACCAATCATTTATTTGCAAGTATCATCATCAATCAAGTAAGCAATAACAATGTACAAGGCTTAGAAGCAGATTTGTCATAGTTTAAAAAGTGGAGCTCAAAACAATTCATTTTAAGTTAACTTTAACTCAAAGAAGACAGTATGGGTCTGGTTTTTTTTAAGTTACCCAATATCTGATAAATACGGGTACCTAATAATAGATGATGATAACAGCGATAAAATGAAAATAATGAAAGCAAACCACTGAAAAATCTATCATTTCTTATTTCTTTCTATAAAGGATGCACCAAATTCAATTCCACAAATTTTATATTCTGCAACTATTCTGTTCTTTGTCACTATGAAAGTTACTGTGGAAGATTTAAAAAACAAAAAAAAGTCATACTATAAGCAACAAAGGCCCTTTTTATTTTAAATAACAAAACACATCAGACATTAAATATTAAATAGTAAACATTAAATATTCAAATGTTACCCTCCAAAGCTACTACCCTAGAAGATTAATATACATGTTCAAATATTTATGTTTCCAGATTACAGGCCACACAAGAAAATTGGCAATTATATGGGGTATTTACAACACAAGGAAGTTGTTTTCAATACAAATCTCTTTGTTCATTATATATAATTGTTTAGTGATAACATTTTTAATTACCTAGCCTCCCTTCTCAAAATTACACTGTTAATTAATATTAGCTATCAATATCAAAATAGTATTTCTAATATGGTTTAATGCTAGCTAATGTTATCATTTCTAAGTGCATGGTTTCTCAAGATGACAACGTGAATTTATATGTGAGTTCAACTACATTTCATTTTTTTAGTCTCATTATATTATCTATCTTACATGAAAGAAGTCTCTAATCCAGAGCTAACAATCTTTAACTGAGTAAAAAAAAAAAAAAAACAAGAAAAAAATTAGAGGCATAACTGGCATAAGCCTATATTCTTTTTGAGAAACAATTTCCTGTATGTACTTGAAATTAACCTAATAACCAATCTAAGTTTCATACCATTTACAGCTTTTTCAATCAACTCTTCGCAAGCATCAAAATCACCCTTCAACACCAGCTTGTCATGAATATCTGTTAACATGGGATGTTCCAGGGCAATCTTGGTTTTCTTTTGTAGTGACTCAAAAGCTTCCGTATAGTTGTGTTGTCTGAAGTGTTTTAGGCAAAGGCGAATAGCTTCCTGTTCACGGTACTACTAGAACACAAGAGTAAGTATGGAAAGAAGAGATTTGGTTAGATGATACTGTAGGAAATAATAACAACAGTAAAAATAACTAATCTACACTGAGCATTTATTAATACTATGTGCCAAGCAGTGTACTAACCTGATTCATTAGGTATCATTATTTGGCTCATTTAACGAGCAAAACTAAAGCTTGGCCTGTTGCAATAACTTGCCCAAGGTCACAAAGCATGTAGCCAAAAGTGATTAAACCAAACCTCATTCCAGAGCCTCAACTTGGAAGAAAAGAAGCAGAATATTTATTTCTTAAACTCCACTTAAGATTGTAAAAATTATAACTCCTATAGCATCTATTAATCCCATTACAATGCAGGTACTGAGCGTACACAAAAAAAATTTTTCATAATACACATAAATTATATTATGCTTTCTACTTTTGGTTTTTTAAAAAAACTATTAATTGAATGACAAGTATTACCAAGGATACAGGTATTTCAAATTTACAAACACGTATTAGGACTCAAAAATCATCAAAAAGAGACTAAATTTAATCATTTTCTTTCGGGAGTTTTTTGTTTGTTTGAGACAGGGTCTTGCTCTGTCTCCCAGGCTGTAGTGCAGTGGTGCAATCTCAGCTCACTGCAACTTCCACCTACCTCTGGGGTTCAAGCAATTCTCCTGAATCAGCCTCCTGAGTAGCTGAGGTTACAGGCACGCCTTACCACGCCCAGCTAATTTTTGTATTTTTAGTAGACATGGGGTTTTACCATGTTGGTCAGAATAGTCTCGAACTCCTGACCTCATGATCCACCCACGGAGGCCTCCCAAAGTGCTGGGATTACAAGCATGAGCCATTCCTCCCAGCCCAATTTAATTGTTTTCTAAACCTGACCTACCTTATCTATTAAGCAGCTATAAATTAGACAACATCTCAATTAACTGGAATCCAAAAGGTAGGCACTTAATTTATTAAAAATTTTGCCTAATAGGACAGATGCCAAAAATACAATCTTATAAAAAGGATTTTTTTTAAAAATCTCAACTTCAAGAATACGTTCTGGGATTACCTCAAAAATCCTAAGTATACCACTATACAAACAAACAGATGACATGGAAACCTACATGATAATCAAACAACAATGATTTACTTATAAGTATTATTACCCTTTAATAAGGTAAGAAAATAAAGTAATGAGTTTAGGAAGATGTATAAGATTTGAAACACAAATCAGTTGACAGCTGACTTCTTAATAAAAGGTCATTAAACCCCTAATCCTTACATATCATAATTAACTAAGATTTTACCTCATCAAATAATCAATGATTCTACAGCTATTTTGACATGAATAGTTTCTTACTCTTGGCCTCTAAAAAGATTTATCTACATAACTACCATGCAACAACATAAGTATAGTTATATTAAACAGCAATATCTTTTAACCCTGTTGATTGCTTTAGGAGTTTAAATTACATCCACATCTTAAATTTACCAATAGGGTACAAAACTATCCCACCAAAAACTATGTTTTAAGTATTTATATCAATACAAGCAAAAAAAAAAAACAAAACAAAATTCAGAGTCAAATGGAAATAATAATATAAAAGCAGACTGTGGAGCCCAATTGCCTGAGTTCATATTGGCTCACACACTTTACAACTGTGTGACCCTAGGCAAACTATTTAATCTCTCTGTGCTTCATTTCTTCATCTATAAACTAATGAGGATAATAACTGTACCTGTCTCATAGAGTGATAAATGACTAAATGAGTGATGAGGACTGCTTAAAAGCTGGCAGACTGGAAGTGCTTAATTAAATGTTAACTTATTATTATTATTATTTTAAATATTTTTAATTATTCTCAATGAAGACAAAAGATTGACATAGCTCTCCTTTTATAGGCATTAAAGTCAGGATTTAAAATACAGTCCTACCTTGCTATACCAGTTGAGACAGGGTTGTACTACATCAGGATCATCAATGCCACTAAGTTCAACATACCAGATGCTAAAGTTAAAGCTGGGTCCCCAGGACAAGAGAGGAACTTTAAGAAGAAAAAAAAAGAAGAAGAAGAATATTAACACAGTTCCAATAAAACTTCAGCAAAGTAAAATCACTATTCAACCTTATAAGGATTCATTGAACACATTTTCTGGGCATCTTTTACATGACTAGCATGGTGCTAAGGCTAAAATAGTAAAATGAAACAGATGACCCGCACCAACATAAGATTTCCTTAGTTAATAAAAACACTGTAAGATAAATTCAAAATGTTCATATGTCTACCCCTAAATAAATGCCACCAGAATTAGATGATTGATTTAACAGGTAAATTTTACCAAACGTACAAGCAGCAAAAAATTACTTTAGAATTTAGCCTACACCAGAACACTGAAAGAGACCGAAAGTTCAATTATTTATCAGTGGCATAACCCTAAACCCAAAGAAGAAGAAAAAAGTCTTAAGGCCAATCTCAGCTATTAATACATGTTTAATCACAAACTAAAGGGGGGAAAAGTTATAAAAAGTTCAATCAGATTTTCACTGTAATCAAACAGATCTCATTCCAGAAATGGGAAAATGGTGGTTCAAGAAATAATAGAAGCTATATTAATGTAATTTACCACCTTAACAAAATAAAAGAAAAAACACATTCAATGACTTTAATACATTATTCTTTTAACTCCTCAATATATAAGCAATATAAGGCAATAGCAAATCTCCTTACCTAGATTTTTTAAAAAGCATCAAAAACCTTAAAAATTAAACCTAATGGAAAAATAAATAAGTATTCCCACTCAAGTCAGAACAAGAAAAAGAGGTCCAATATCTCTACTATTTGACATTAATCAGAGGTCTCAGGCAGTGCAATAAGAAAAATACCAAACAAACAAGAAAAGCAAATTGTAATTTAAAAATAATCTATCTAAAAAAATTCAAGAGGACCGACAGCAGTAGCTCATGCCTGTAATCCCAGCATTTTGAGAGACCAAGGTAGGAGGATCACTTGAGGCCAGGAATGCAAAACAAGCCTGGCCAACACAGTGAAACTCCGTCTCTACTAAAAATAGAAAAAAATCTGTCAGGCAAGGTAGTACGTGCCTGTAATCCCAGCTACGCAGGAGGCTGCGGCAAGAGAATTGCTTGAACCTAGGAGGCGGAGGTTGCAGTAAGCTGCAATCATGCCACTGCACTCTAGCCTGGGCAATAGAATAAGACTGTCTCAAAGGAGAAAAAAAAAAAGAGATTCAGGCCGGGTGTGGTGGCTCACACCTGTAATCCCAGCACTTTGGGAGGCTGAGGTGGGTAGATCACAAGGTCAAGAGATCAAGACCATCTAGGCCAACGTGGTGAAACCCTGTCTCTACTGAAAAATACAAAAATTAGCTGGGTGTGGTGGCACGTGCCTGTAGTCCCAGCTACTCGGGAGGGCTGAGGCAGGAGAACTGCTTGAACCCGAGAGGCGGAGGTTGCAGTGAGCCGAGATTGTATCACTGCACTCCAGCCTGGCGCCTGGTGACAGAGCGAGACTCTGTCTCAAAAAAAAAAAAAAAAAAGAGATTCAATTGAAAAACTTTCTTTTTTTTAGTTTATAAACAAGGTAAACACACAAAAATCAACTCTTCCTATACCTACAATAACCAATTAGAAAATATAACTCAAAACATCCTATTTACAAAGGAAAAAAAAGCTGAAAGTGTCTCAGAATAAACAAAATATGCAATATTTAGAAGAAAATATAAAATTTTAGTGAACTGAATAAATGAAAGAACATACTATGTTCATATATAGGAAAACTCAATGTTGTAAACATGTAGTTTTCTCCAAATTAATTATAAATTTTACAACATGTCAATCAAAATCCCAATGGTATATATTCTTTCTGGAGGTTCCATGTAATCAAAACTATATTTTTAAAATAACAAAACTAGTTATTTTTCAAAATAACTATTTTTCATAATAACATAATAAATGTTTTTCTAGCCTTTTAATAATACCAACATTGCACTAACAGTACAAAAGCAATAGTAAGTAAAACTTTACCACCTTGGTACCTAACTAATGGCACCAAAAAGTACTAGTAGCGCTCAGTAAGTACAAATTGCACTGTATTCCTCACCAGCAAACACTGGCAGAATTAAAAAAAAGAGAGAGAGAGAATTCACTTTTACTGAAGGCAGAGAAAAACTTAATTTTATTAAACTCCCATCATTAAGTACACATCTTTCTAATATCCTTTGTGACAAAATGAGAATTCCATATGAAGTATTTTTTGTGGTGTACCAATGCATAATGGTTATCTCAAGGAAGGGAATTGTACAATTATTCAAGTTGTGAGTTTAAAAAACAACTTATTTTTCATGAGATGCCATTTTATTCTTGAAAGAAAAACAGACAAGCTATGATTATTTAGATTTGGGTATTTCCCAAACATTTACATGTCATTTCAAGGAAAATAATGAATGATATTTGCTGTCGAGGATAAAAATCAAGCTTTCAAGAGAAAAATTAGAATTTTGGAAGACAGGTACCACCTACCACTGTGAGCTTAACTGATTCCCAACACTTAGATTTTTAAAATGAATTTGGATGTAATATCAATAAATGTGATTTTTAAAATATTATATAATGAAGTGTTTCAACATTTGGGAGATCTGTATAATTCAGTGAACCACTTTTTCTAAATGACCAATGAATGTTACAAAATCACACCTGGGTAAAAAGTCCAAGATAGACCAATGAATTTTAATGTAACAATAGATTCACTGATACAGTTTCAGAATCAATAATGCAACTATCTTTAAGAAACTAACATTTGTACAGTTTTGATGAAGCATCAGAACAGAATATCCACAAAGCTGATACCAGGCTTAATGATTTCCAATATCCGACTGAATAAAGAAGATATACTGGGTCCGATACTTTTTTTTGTCATCTAAAACAGGAGTCCCAATTCCCGACACCCAAACCTGTACCAGTCCGTGGTCTGTTAGGAACCAGGCTGCACGGCAGGAGGTGAGCGGCAGGTAAGGGAGCATTATCGCCTGAGCTCTGCCTCCTGTCAGATCAGCATTGGCATTAGATTCTCAAAGGAGCGGAAATGCTACAGTGAACTGCGCATGCAAGGGATCTGTACACTCCTTATGAGAATCTGTTCATAAGGAGGCTGTACACTCCTTATGAGAATCTAATGTTTGATATCTGAGATGGAAAAGTGTCATCCCAAAACCATCTCTCTGCCACACCCTGCCCCCACTTTGGGGTCCACAGAAAAACTGTCTTCCACAAAACTGGTCAACCAAAAAGGTTGGAGACTACTGTTCTAAAAGAAGCTGTGTGAATAAAAACACAGGCAGTAGCAAACAGCCATGAGGATGTACGAAGGACTCCTGAGATATTTAATATGCCTTTCAGCTTATGTATGTAAACAACACACATTTCAAAAAGTTTTTTTAATAACAAGTATTAAATGATCATTACTGTTTTAGTGTTTATTTCATTATGTAGCAGCATCATTTAAAAGTTTATCTACTAAATCAAAGTAATAATCATCAAGTAGTATGAGTCAAAGTAAAATATGATTCTAAACTCAAAAAGCACCAAGAATATAGTCTATATGTGTAACCAGACATAAAATATTAGAGATTTCCAGGTTCAAGTCTAAGAATTTATTTATTGGTCCTGGTACAGTGGCTTGTGTCTGTAACCCCAACACTTTGGGAGTCAGAAGCAAGACAATCACTTGAGTCCAGGAGTTCAAGACCAGCCTGGCAACACAGTGAGATCCTATCTCTACAAAAAAAACTAAAAATTAGCTGGGCATGATAGTATGTGCCTATAGTTCTGGCTAACTGGGAGGCTAGACAGAAGGATCACTTGAGCCCAGGACTTCAATGTTATAGTGAGCTACGATCGCACTACTAAATTCTAGCCTGAGAGACAGAGTAAGATCCTGTCTCTTAAAAAACAAAACAAAAACCTTTTAAACATTTGCAGTGAAATTTATTCTGCTACTCAGTGGTCCAATAAAAATATTTCTAGAATAAAATTAGTTACAATTTTTAATACCTTTAAAGAATACCTTTAGAGAAAGGAGGTAAATTATGAAGTCATCTCACCAAAGGGCATCATACATTATAGATGAATAAACAATATAATTAAATTTCAACAGACTAAAAAGGTATGTAAAAAATGAGCAGAATGATGTACACTCACTTCAAATTCCAATGATTTCTGGTAGCATTAACAACACTAATAATGTGTATTACACATACTATATATAAGAAATCTAAAAGTGAATTAAAGCTCTAGGCATATGTTCTTTGTTCCCTGATAAAAGATGGCTCCCTCCTCAAATAAAAGAATTAGAAACTCCTAATACATATCCCAAGGCTAGCAGTTTGTATTCTAGGATTCCGCCACCAGTTTTCTCTATAGGACAATCAGACATGAAAATAATCAACATCCCTGTGTGTCATCTCTTTCCTAAAATGGCCAGCCTGGGCAAGACAGCAATACTCAGTTTCTACAAAAAAAATGTTTTTAAAATTAGCCAGATGTGGTGATGTGCACTGTACTCCTAGCTACCATGGAGGATGAGGCAGGAAGATAATCTTTGCCCAGGAACTGGAGGTTGCAGTGAGCTATGATTGTGTCACCTGAGCAAGTGAGCAAGACCCTGACTCTTAAAAAAATATATAAGGTTCTGAGAGATCCTAAAAATTCAAGATTATTCTGAAAGAGTGCATCTACTATTCTACTACAGATTTAATGACATTAGGAATACTTAGCACAGTAACTGGCACATACTAAAGAGTTCAATAAATGTTAACTGTTATTATCTATTACTACTATATTAATTTTCCTCTTAATAGTATACTTTAAAATGTCACTTTCCCACATGCTCTCCTGAAGGGCTCCCTGGACTTAATACCCAGACTTCATGCTCAGAATGCACACTGCATCCAGCCAGAGCTAAAGCTGCTCTCTGTAGTCCCCACAATCATTCAGGCTGCAGCTGACTCCTTTACAAAAATCCACATCTCTCCATTTACCAAAAACAAAGACTTCCCCTGAATCTTTCCAAGACCCTGTTATCCCCCTTTGCCCTCACCTACCCCTACTGATTTCCTCATACAGCCGTTATTGTGGCTACGAGTCAGAACGAAACCCTTTGAGCCATCTGTAACCAATACCCTCATCCCATTCTACTTTTATGTTTACTTTCCTCTGATCTAATCTCCTGCTGAGGTCTCCCTTCCCAAACCTTTAACTTGTCCTCTGGAATCCAGTCTCCCAATTAATAACTCACCTCTGTTACTAAATTTTCCTTTTACCTCTAGGTGTTACCTAAAACCAAGCTTCTTCTAAAGCCAACTCTCCCTCTACACTAAGTCCCATCAAAGTCCCTAAAATACTACACGTAAGAAGGCATGTAAACACAAGCTTTACAAATATAAATATAAAAATGGAAAAAAACAGATACCCAAAATGAAATAATTTCTTCCATAAATGTACTCCTAAATTAAAATCACAGGTCTACAAACTAGAACAGAACTCAGGAAAATATCCAATGTAGCATTAGCATCCTCATTTTACACAAAAGGTAACTTAAGAAAGGAAAGTAAAATTTACCTGAAGGAAGGCAGTCCAATGATATCAGTTCAGCTTTGCTGGTACTCTGAATTATCCACAACAGATCTTAAAACTTAACCCCTGCCACACAGTAGAAATGTGGGCTGTTTTCCTTGTTAACAATTTATGACCAAACTTACTTCAATTTGCATTAAGCAAAACTTAATGAATAAGCTATATTCATTATAAATGAAAATTATTATAGTTACATGTCCATAAACAATTTAGAGATTATCTGCCATTGTATTAGCCTTGCTTCTATTACCCTCCATTACTGTGAATTGAAGGCTGACTAAAGTTAGAAATTGTGCCATTTAAGCATTAACTTGATTTTTAAATAAAGCAAGATCTATCAAACATGTCACTACAGAACATAGATGTAAAGTACTCAAAGACGTTTTCTTCTTTTAAGACAAATTCTAACAATTTACCCCAACCAAATAAACGTCTCTGCTAAATCACTACCAAAAGAGAGCTATACATCATTCAAGTCCTTTACTGGAATAACTTTTGAAGAAAATATGACAAACTAAAAATACTGATCTAACATTTGTCCTTTTAGTTCCATTATTCTCCTTGTATTACTTAAAAAAAAAAGTTCTTAAGAGAGTGCTAGGAAAGGTTTGGAAAGCAAACACACTGTTGACTGGTATTAACATCTTTTAAGAGAAAAGTAAAACATACTTAGTTATCTAAATATTAATATCCTAGATAGAAAATGAGCTAACAAGTGTCATTACTAATATTTAGAAAGCTCCAATTGAAATTTTCCCTAAACACCATAAAACTAAACCTAGGTCAAGTAAAAGACATCATTATACCGTATCATTAAAAGGCTGATGGGAGAAATTGGTGTCTGTTGGTAAAAGGGTAAAAAGTTTCAGTTAAACAGGAAGAATAAGTTCTGGAGATCTACTGTACAGCATGGTGACTACAGTAGTAACAACTAAAAATTGCTCAGAGAGTGGATCTTAAATGTTCTTACCACAAAAATACAGCAAGTATGTGAGGTGAGGGGTATGTTAATTAGCTTTATTTAATAATTTCACAATATACTCATATGTCAAAACATCATGTTGTAAGCCATAAATTTATATAATTATTATATGTCAATTATACCTTAATAAAGCTGGGGGGAAACTTTTAAGTGCACATATCCACATACTCAGCAAAAAAAAAAAAAAAAAAAAAAAAAAAAAAAAAAAAAAAAAAAAAAAAAAAGGTTTTTAGGAACTGCTAAGTCTAAGTATTGATGAAAACAGTACTCAGTACAAAAGAAGAAATAACCAAAAGTTAAATTCATTTTTTAAATTTGCTTGCTCATAAATTCTTATAAGAAAACAGAATATAGGTTTTTATTTAAAACTATTTATTACAAGAGAAATTATAATTACTACAAAACAAAGTGACATATTGGAATCCAATTGTTCCAAAAACAGTTTCTGTATATAAGCAGTCCTTCTTAAGACCTCAAATATTCTTTTGCCCAACAGAACTATTTGAGTCCCACTGTTTAGTGGCAACTCTTGATAGATTGGCAAACAATGACTATGTTTGTTCTAAAAGAGTAATTATTCTCCCAAATCAAAATGTGAAATCTTGCTTTTATTATTATTCTTTAAGGTATCTAGCTCACTTTAATTCCTACTTTAATATATTTTGAAAAGTATGCAACGTGGTTATAAATTAGAAAATTTAAGTCTTCAATTTTCCTACCTTCTAAATAATAAATCCTTTTTTTTGTTTGTTTTTGTTTTTGTTTGTTTTATAGAGATGAGGTGTCACCATGTTGGCCAGGCTGGTCTCGAACTCCTGACCTCAGGTATCTACCCATCTCGGCCTCCCAAAGTGCTGGGATTACAGGCGTGAGCCACGCGCCCGGCCAATAAATCCTAAAGGAAATGAAATCACATGAAAAATATGACTTTTGAGAATGTATTATACTTTTTTTTTTAATCAGTCTCCATAGAGACTGTCAAAAATTGCCAGTGCCAACTATATTGCAAGTCATCACGGCAGGGTATTGGGAAAAGTTTTCAATTAGCAACAATCACGTCTCAGATAAACCTCCTTGGCTACAATACTGCCATTGCGCAAAGCTGCATTATACTTCCTTAAGCTAAAATACCTTCTAAATAAATACAGGCCTTAAGGTAATATTTTTCAAACAGTGATTTGCAACCTATTGATGGGTCATGAAATCAATTTAATGGGTTTGACCAGCAAAAAAAAAAAAAAAAAAAAAAAAAGAAAGAAAGAAATACAAAAGAACGTAACAGATTATAACCATAATACACTACCTTAAGGATTTCATCAGTATTTGGTTTTAGAATATTACAGTTTTAGTATAGGTGATAAACTTTCCATAAAATTAAGGCAATCAAATCACTAGATCCTATAAAATCTAGGAAAACTTTCAAATGAGAAAACATTTGAAAAAGATTTCCACTCGATATAATTGCCACTTCGTAATGGATTTATATAAAGCAGAAGTCAGCGCACTTCTCCTGTAAAGGGCCAAAGAATAAATTTAGGGGGCTCTATGGGCTATGTGGTTTCTTGTCATTACTCAAGTCTACTTCTGCAGCACAAAAGGAGACACAGACATTATGCAAACAAACCAGTGCAGCAATGTTCCCATAAAATTTTATTTAAAAAAACAACAGGCCTGCAGGATTTGGTCTATGGGCTATAGTTTGCTGAATGATGATATAAAGAATTTGTTTCTATTCCAGAATGCTAAAACCTTACCTATTTTAATGAATCGACAAGGAAACATCTGTTCATCAATTTTATGCTTCAAGGTAAATGTTTCTTTGTTATAATCATTCTTTAAGCCACTGTGGGAAAAAAATAAGGCTATTAAATCTGACTTCATAATTTAGAAAATGCACAATAACACAAATTAATGTCATACTCAGGTTTTAAGTTTAATCCAATGCTCAAAATATACGACCAAGACAATATAAATCAGTAGTTGAACACAGGTATATAGGTCAAAACTGGTACATTCAAATCAACAGCTTTATTAATGGATTCTCTCAATTATATGAGGATTAATAAAAAGTGTTCAGTATTATAAAGAATGTAGCTACAGTGTATGGAAATGTGTGACAGGGCCTAGTGTTCTGAATGGATAACTGAATACAGTATAAAATTTTCAAATGGTAAGAAGGAAATTCAAAAACAATTCACACTCAAATGTGACAACTTAAAACCAAGTATTAGAATTTGCCAAAGAATTTAATTATTTAATTCTGACTGAGATGTCAATGTTTCCTTTATATTGAATAAATTTTCAAAGCCAAGTAACTTACTCTGTTGGTTTAATAGCATCTGCTTTATCCTGAATAAAAATAAACTTGTATCACCTCTCTATTTAAACAACTAGGACTGACACAAGGATTTATGGGAAAGTCACTTACGATCAGGTTGCTTTATATTTCCTTAAACACTTTCATGACTTATATCAAATACAGTATAGAATATTTGCTTATATAAAATATTATGTTAATGGGCCATACCATGTTACAAACATAAATATATATATACGCGTGTGTGTGTGTGTGTATTTTTTTAGAAAAAGTCTCCTTGTGTCACCCAGGCTGGAGTCCAGTGGGGCGATCTCGGCTCACCACAACCTCCACCTCCCAGGTTCAAGTGATTCTCCTGCCTCAGTCTCCCAAGTAGCTGGGACTACAGGCGTCCCCCACCATGCCCAGCTAATTTTTGTGTTCTTAGTAGAGACAGCATTTCACTACGTTGGTCAGGCTGGTCTTGAACTCCTGACCTTGTGATCCACCTGCCTTGGCCTCCCAAAGTGCTGGGATTACAGGCATGAGCTACTGCGCCCGACCGTCACAAATATACTCTGAATCTTCACGGTTTCATTTGTCCATTCCATTAGCTATCTGATTTTTCATTTGCTGAGTGGCAAATTAACACCTTCATTCCTGGTGGTCTATTATTATTAAAACTCAAATTTACTGAGCTCCTTCCAAGTGACAGGCACTGTGCTTGGTGTAGTCATGCATCTTTCAATTTATGGAAGATTCCTCTTTTTAGTCTTCAACTTAGAGTAAACCACTAGAATACTGCTTCTGGAAGAGGGCAATTAATTTTCGTGTTTTGGATAAAGCCTGTATTTTTTTTATAGCAAAGATTGAAACAAAAAAATTTATTAAAGCTGAAAATATTTCTGAAGTCATTAACAGCTCAAAAAGGAGGAAACAAAACAAAAAGTTTAATTCTTCTTTGGTAAAAATATTAACTAGGGTCTGGTCTGGTGGTTTAAAAAAAGAGAGAAAGCTAACTCAAGCCACAGTATTAAACTAAGGCATTAGGAATAGAATAGAATGAATACTCTTTTCTCCTTTGAAAGCAAAATCAAACCATGCAGATTAGCTACAAAGAGACTAAACTAAGACTACGTTTTGTTTAGAAGACAACTGTCTTACCCATAACCATAACTCACCTGGACAACAGCTCTGTCATATTTTCTTCATTCATTCCACCAAAGACTTTAAATTTTTTCAAATTGCAAACATGAGTTTTCTCATATTTTCCAAATGTGATATTCTGAACTATAGCAGGCCTTTCCAGCTTTAGAATCAAGTACTAAAAAAAAGAAACAACCAAATTATATCCTATTCTGTTTAAAACAAATTTAAACAATTTAAAAACTATTGCCAGTTAACAGAAGACTGTATAAGGTCCATCTCTGTCCATCCTGTACTAGATTTTTTTTTAAAGCTATATAATAGTACATAACAGCCCTATAAAGATTATCCCACCATAACCACTTTTCACTCCAGTAGATCCCAGAAACTACATTATCCCCAACATTGTAGGTGAAGGGGAAAAAAAAGAACTAGTGAGATAAATTCTAATCAAGGAATGGTATTCAATAAAAGATATAACCAGACTATGCAAAACCAAATAAGACAAGATTACAATATAAAAACAATAATTACATATTCCTATGGACTCTTACTTCAATAACTAAATCAATGTTTGAAACCAGCTCTAAAATGTTTAGATCTAGAAGCAAACAAAGATTTACTAATCGGAGAGATCCAAGATGGCCGATTAGCAACAGCTCAGGAAAGTAGCTCCCAGGGAAAGCGCAGAGAACGAGTGGACGCCACACTTTCTGACGAATTTTTGCTGCCCACAGACCAGGAGATTCCCGGCAGAGAAGCCACACAGGCGCCAGCGTGGCTATTTTGCCGGTGCCCCAGCGTGGCGCTTCCCGGTGCAGAGTATACGGGACGGACATGCTCGGCTGGTCCCATCCCCACAAGGAAAACAGCAATTGGAAGCGCTGAGGACTGGGAGTTTCACAGCAAGCACAGCAAACCCGGGAAGGTCCGGCTCTGTGGGGAACGGGCATCCGCCAAAGGAAAACTAAGAAACAGAAAAACTTCATCACCAGGCAGAGAGAGATCCAAGATGGCCACGTAGCAGCAGCTCAGGATTGTAGCTCCCAGTGAAAGCGCAGACAGCGAGTGGATGCCGCAATTGCAGACGAATTTTTGATGCCCACAGACTGGGAGACTGCCGGCGAAGGAGCCACACGGGTCACCAGCGTGACTCTTGGCCAGCACAGTGCTTGTCAGTGCGGAGTATACGGGACTGGGTGCCCTTTTAGTCGGGCTCGGCTGGTCCCATCCCCACAAGGTGAACAGCAACTGGAAGCGCTGAGGACTGAGAGCAAGCACAGCTGAACCTGGGAAGGCCCAGCTCTGTGAGGAAGGGGCGCCCCCGAAGGAAAACTAAGAAACAGAAAAAACTTCATCACCAACAAGCCGGACGTCCACTCAGAGACCCAATCTGAAAGTCGGCAATTACAAAGACGACAGGTGGATAAATCCACAAAAATGGGAAGAAACCCGTGCAAAAAGGCTAAGAACATCCGAAATCAGAATGCCTCTCCTCCTACAGGGGATCGCAGCTCCTCGTCAGCAAGAGAACAAGGCTTGACAGAGGATGAGTGTGACAAACTCACAGAATCAGGCTTCAGAAGGTGGATAATAAGAAACTTTTGTGAGCTAAAAGAACATGTTCTAACCCAATGCAAAGAAAC
>PVKP010022189.1:0-38026 GCA_004027715.1 Plecturocebus donacophilus | reverse complement strand
TTTTATTTCATTGAGTTGTTCTTCGACCTCTGATATCCTTTCTTCTGCTTGGTCAATTCGGCTGTTGAAACTTGTGCATGCTTCGCGAAGTTCTTGTGTTGTGTTTTTCAGCTCCATCAATTCAATTATATTCTTCTCTAAGTTGTCTATTCTCGTTAGCATTTCATTAAATCTTCTTTCCAGGTTCTTAGTTTCTTTGCATTGGGTTAGAACATGTTCTTTTAGCTCACAGAAGTTTCTTATTATCCACCTTCTGAAGCCTGATTCTGTGAGTTCATCACACTCATCCTCCGTCAAGCCTTGTTCTCTTGCTGATGAGGAGCTGCGATCCCCTGTAAGAGGAGAGGAATTCTGATTTCGGGTGTTCTCAGCCTTTTTGCACTGGTTTCTTCCCATTTTTGTGGATTTATTCACCTGTCGTCTTTGTAATTGCCGACTTTCAGATTGTGTCTCTGAGTGGACGTCCAGCTTGTTGGTGATGAAGTTTTTTCTGTTTCTTAGTTTTCCTTCGGGGGGCGCCCCTTTCCCACAGAGCTGGGCCTTCCCGGGTTCAGCTGTTCTTGTTCTCAAAGTCCTCAGCGCTTCCAATTGCTGTTCTCCTTGTGGGGATGGGACCAGCCGAGCCCGAATAAAAGGGCACCCAGTCCCATATACTCCGCACCGAGAAGCGCTGCGCCGGCCAAAAGAGTCGCGCTGGCGACCCGTGTGGCTCCTTCACCGGGAATCTCCCAGTCTGTGGGCATCAAAAATTCGTCAGCAATTGCGGCATCCACTCGCTCTCTGCGCTTTCACTGGGAGCTACAATCCTGAGCTGCTGCTACGTGGCCATCTTGGATCTCTCTCCGCCCGGTGATGAAGTTTTTTCTGTTTCTTAGTTTTCCTTTGGCGGACGCCCCTTCCCCACAGAGCTGGACCTTCCCGGGTTCGCTGTGCTTGCTGTGAAACTCTCAGTCCTCAGCGCTTCCAATTGCTGTTTTCCTTGTAGGGATGGGACCAGCTGAGCCCGTCCGTCCCGTATACTCCGCACGGAGAAGCGCCGTGCTAGGGCACCGGCAAAACAGCCGCGCCGGCCAAAAGAGTCGCGCTGGCGACCCGTGTGGCTCCTCTGCCGGGGATCTCCCGGTCTGTGGGCAACAAAAATTCGTCGGAAAGTGCGGCGTCCACTCGTTCTCTGCGCTTTCACTGGGAGCTACATTCCTGAGCTGTTGCTAATCGGCCATCTTGGATCTCTCCCAAAATTGTATTTTTTTTTTTGAGACAGACCTTCACTCTTTTTTGCCCAGGCTGGAGTGCATTGGTGCAATCTCAGCTCATTGCAACCTCCGCCCCCTGGGTTCAGGTGATTCTCCTGCCTCAGCCTTCTGAGTAGCTGGGACTACAGGCATGCACCACCATGCTTGGCTAATTTTTAGTTTTAGTAGAGACAGGATTTCACCATGTTGGCCAGGCTGGTCTCGAACTCCTGACTTCAGGTGATCTGCCTGCCTCAGATTCCCAAAGTGCTGGGATTACAGGCGCAAGCCACTGTGCCTGGCCCAAAATGGTAAATTTTATCTTATGTATATTTTACCATAATAAAAAAAAGATGGTGCTAGGGTGAAGGTGGGAGAAACTGTACGTGGTGTGATCCATGTAAAAAAAAATCATGGAAATAAATTGCCAAAATATTTATAATAATTTATTTAAGCGTTTCAGAGCAGAGTGATTTTATACTAATTTAATACTGCTTTGTACATTTGCAATTTTCTAACACGACCCATTTTGTTATTACTAAAAGAGGTACACTAAATTTTGAGAGAAGCTAAACATTATTTTGTCTGTTTCTATGCAAATGCCTCTGTTGTGTGATCTGTTCCTGGCAAGATGAGTTATTTATACACAGCATTATCCATGCTCATGACCATGGGAAATGGTCCAGCCCATCTATTAAGGCAATACTGCAAATAATGCATATTGGTCTAGCTCCTCTGACTTTCAGAGAAGCTCCTTGAGCAGTTCTTTGGGAAGGCCAAATGGAGTCAATCAGCACAAAACGTACTAAGTGTTTGGCTGGCAGTCTGAGCCTTCCCTTCTGCTACATAAGCTCTCAGGAAGTCAGAAGGAATTTGCTGCACCAGCAGTCCCTGGACCAGAGTTTGGCAGTAGGGTGGGGCGTTAGGCAGGGCCTTTCAAGATGAGGCCAACACAGTATATGTTTTCTTTTGCATAAAAATATATGATGAACATCAAGCATATCATATAATGAATATGAATGAGCTGAAGGAAGGAATTACCTATAAGCCTAAACAACTTAGAGATAAGCATTGTGAACATTTCAGTATACTGTATATTTATTCCAGATAGTTTTCTTTTCTTGCTCTCCTTTTCACTCCCTCTTCCCATCCTTTTTCTTCCCCAACTCTCATTTTCCTTTTTAAAAGCTCATATAAAGAAATATCTATGTAAGTATATCTACCCATATGCAAATATACACATGCATATGCATGTATATGTGTATATACAAAACAGGTCACACTGATAGACAGGGAAGGGCCCCTGCACTGCACATCCCCATTTGCTCCAGGGCTAGGTGAATAGTGCCTCTGGGGTAGTAGAGTGTCCAACATAAGCATCACAGCCCTGGGAAAGATGGTGATTTAACACATCCCCTGCACTTAGAACTCTAGTCTACACCAAGAGTAAAGAGGAACTCATGTTTTCTTCTTCGGTGGTTTTGAATTTACCTTTAGATCCCTGATCCATTTAGAGTTCACTCTTATGTATGTTTTGAGATATGGAACTCTTTTTTATATTTTTCTAAATGACTACCCCATATCCCAGCAATATGAGATGCCACCTTTATCTTTACATATGGAGTAATTTTTAAAAATTGAATACAGTACAGTGTGTGTCTCACTCTATCTCATCTGTTATAACAAATTCCCTAAACTAGACAACTTATAAGTAACAGAAACTTATTTCCTACAGTTCTGGAGACTAGGAAGTCCAAGATCAAGCCACCAGCAGATGTGGTGTCTGCTGAGGTCCTGCTTTCTAGTTCATAGATATCATATTCTAGCTGTGTCCTCACATGGGGGAAGAAGCAAGGAGTCTCTCTTGGCCTTCTTTCAGAAGGGCACTAATCTCATTCGTAAAGATTCTGCCCCCAAAACTTAATTAACCCCCATAGGCCCCACCTTTTAATACTATCACATTGGGGGTTAACATTTTAACATGTGAATGGGGGGATACATACAGATATTCAGACCATAGAGGTATGTATGCAAAACTGTAGTGGCTCTAGATAGTATTATCTCCTTCTAGTAGAAGGAGATAAATTAAAATTAATTTCGTCTTATTCTGGTGGGCAGCTAAAGTAGGGACAGCTCACCCTTATCCAATTAAAGTCTTGAAATAATTCAAGACTAGTTTCAGTCTTGTGAGATGTTTATTTCCTCCTTCTAAGGGATGGATTTTCAGGTGTCCACTGAAAGCCTAGAGTGTTTACCAGGTTCTCTCCACATTGACGAGATCTACACTCTCATTTTTGTTTTCTCAATGCTGTGATACTGCTGGTGTCAGCGCAGCTGCTGCTGGCTGCATGGTTTTTCTGCCTCTTAGGACAAGGTGCTGGGCGCTGGCTGCCTTGGTTGCTCTCTAAGACCTCAAAAAAACTGTTTTACTTCACATTAAAAAAATTTATGTTTGTTTGTTTAGAGGCAGGGTCTCGCACTGTTGCCCAGGCTGGAACGCAGCAGCATGATCATGACTCTGCAGCCTTGACCTCCTGGCCTCAGGCAATCCTCTGACCTTGGCCTTCTAAAGTGCTGGGATTACAGACACGAATCACTGTGCCTAGCCTAAAAATATTTTCTCCATCTTCCACAGGTGTTCTTGGTGGAAGTTAGTCTAATATCTTCATGGTTTGAAGCAGAAGTTTGAGAACATTCACTGTTACATCTCAAATCAGTGGTCTGAAAAATTAAGCCAACAATATCATGCAAACCAGAAAGTAAGAGCAGAAGTTATGCATGACAAAAATAGTTGAATTGGAGGATAAATCCAGGACATTCAACTTGAAAATTATGGAGCTTCTAGAAGGAGAAAAATGAAGAGATTCAGGAGAGGCAATAGTGAAGCAAATGGTAGAAGAAAAGTTCTTTGAGCCAATATTGACCCAAGTCTGTAGATATAACTGTACCTGTGTTCTAGGTGAGACACATTGGTAAGATTCCTGAACTCCTAGTGCTTTCAGACAAAAGGAAAATTACTTATGGAGAGAAATCATTTAGACTAGCCTCAGGTTTCTCCTCTGCAAATCTGGAGGCCTGAAAATGTGGAATTAAGTCTCCATGCTGCTGAGTGGAAGGGCCTGCGACTCAGAATGTTCTACCCAGAGAGCTCATCGTTAAGCAGACAGTGGGAAGGATAAAAATGCAGATCTGCAAGGATGTAGCGAATGCATCTCCCCAACTGAGGAAAATATCCAGACACAACTACCTAAATCACAGACAGCAGAGACTCCAGATAAGAGAAGGTGAAGAGACAGCATAACAGCCTGGTATTCTGGGGATTAAGAGTCAAATTTCTTAGAAGAGAAGCTGCAAAGCTAAGGGTGATTCTAATCACAGCTTCAGTTGAAGAACGTTCAACTATCTCAGCCAAATCTAAAAGCAGAGGTGGGAGTAAGGGGAGAAAAGAGGACAGAAACATATTTTGAAGGTCTGAAGGAAGAGGGAGGAGAGTGGGGAAGTTTTACTGAGAAATTTCTATTGACTTTCTTCACATGATAAAGCTTGTACTCAAGTCATATTAGAACACAGCCATTGCATGGTCTTATTGCTGGACTCACTAAGGTCACATGTGCACCTCTGACTCTCAGTGGCTTTGTTTCTTCCATTTTAATGTTCAGACATGAGAAAACCCAGAAAGCTAGGCTGGCTAGGTGAGGGCCTCAGCTCTGCAACTGAACAGTTGTCAGGATGTGGCAGAAAGCCATATTTATAGGCTGAGGGACCTGAGTGTCAACAGCAGCTGATGGACAAATTCTCCTCCAGGAATCAAAAGTAAAGGAAGGGAAAGAGACAGCTGGCATGCATTCTCTGCCCTCTCCCCCATCTCCCAATGTCTTGGCATTTCACCTTGCTGGGTTATTTGGGGCCGGTAGTGTGATTCTCTGCACTGAAAATTCAGGGGACATTTCATGTGAAGGTGGCTGGGATGTTTGGGGCAGGAAGGGATGAGGGGCATTGAAATTTATTGCCACTCTGTAAGGGGCTTGAAGCTGGGAGGAGCTTCTCAACAGTCACTCCCCCGGTACTCCCATGTCCTCCTAGCCTACAATTCCAAAGGCACATAGCTCTGCCTCATTTCTAAAGAATAACTACTAAAATGTATTTATTTATTTTGTAGGGTGAGGGGTTATTATTCAAAAAGAAATGTTTGAGATCATGTGAACAAAACAGTTGCTGTGGATATCTGTGTTCATTCATAGAAGCTGATTTTTGTTACATAAAACCTCACTTATTGATAACATGGATTGAAATAAGATTCTAGATATTTTTCTTTAAAAATAATATTTATTTTTTGTAATAATTATTCATGTTCATTGCAGAGAAAATTAGAGCAATTAAAACTGAAACAAAGTATATTTTAAAATGCCAAGATGTAACCACAGTCTGAGGATTATCCTTCTAGAAAGACTTCTCTATGTCCACCTGTATACAACCGAAACAAATAGCATCTTGCCATACATGCTATTCTGTAATTTGGTTATGTTACATTTTGTTACATTATGTTACGTTTTCTCAATACTGCATCTTGGAGAGGATTCCATAACCAGCCTCCAGTTCTATCATAATGATGTAATGGCGACTTAGTGCTCTGTAACTTCTGTGTATCGTAATTTCCTATAGGTATGTTTCTCTTTTGTAACCTGTTGCAAATGTAATGTGTCTGTCAAGGCTTGCCGGAGACTCTGAGGAGGAGTGGCTCAGGGAGGAAATGGAGCCTGCTGCCCAGTCTCTGATGCTGTCTGGAAGGCACATCATGCTGGTGGCTCAGAGACTCCATCTTCAGCCAGAATGTCAGCACTACCGGGAGGAGCTAGTGACTGCAGCTCAGCAGATCCTGGTGAACACCACGAAGGTGAGGCTGATGTCAGAGCTGGCCGCATGGTCAGTCTGGACAGAGATCTCATTGCTGTTCTCAGCACAGACACCTGCCCCAGAGAGAGAAACCTGCCCAAGTTTCTGCCAGAATCAGACGCACAGAGTACATTTCCAATTTAATAAATGCTAAATGCACAACCTGATTTAGAAACCTTGGTGGACATACTGAGTTAGGGTCTATGATCTTCAACCCACGTCCAAGCCACTTACCCCCACACTTAGCCACCAACTTCTAATAAAAAGATTTCCTGAGAAGGGTCATTTTCCATCCTGCTCTTGTCCAGGAGCTATGGGGAGAGGCTACTGAAACCTCTTAACTCTCAGCCTATTTGGCAAACCTGGCTCCAAAGTGAAGGCTCTGCTGGACTGGCCTAGCTGGAAGGTGTAAGGTTTGCTTCCGAGGATAAAATAAAGAAACTGAGGCCAGCACCAAAATAATCCAATGCAAGGGAATTTATTCAGGCTCCCAGGTGAGGTTCCACAATCCGGACAGGAGGGACCGGAGAAGTTGCACAGACTCCTCTTAGACAGGGGGTTTTATAGGGAGTGAAGCAGCTCGATTGGTTGTGGGAGAGCAAGACTGCTATTGGGTAAGTTAAAAGCCTTGACCTAGGACTTGGCTTGTTATTGGTTGGAATTACTTGCCTGCTATTGGTTGTTAAAGCTTGACTGCTATTGGTTGTTAAGACTCGGCTGCTATTGGTTGTTAAGACTCAACTGCTATTGGTTGTTAAGACTCGGCTGCTATTGGTTATTAAGAAGCTATGGTTGTAGCACCTTGTTTGCATACTGGGCTCTTTAAGGGAAGGCCAGGCTGTGCGAGCAAGGGAGAAGAGAACATGCCCGAGCATGTCATGCTGGGGGCTTGTAAAAGGGAAAAAAGGAGGAGGAGGGTGGGGTTGCGTCCTAGCTCCCAGCAAGGCAACCGGCCTTACAGAAGGATCTCAGGAGGCCAGGATGATGTCTCAGCCTTCAAATAGTCCCCCTTCTCCATCCTGACATTCTGTCATTACTGCACAACGTTGCTCCCATAAGAATCCATATGCCTTGAATATTAGCAAATATTATTGTTCATCATTAAAATTTCAGTAATGTGGGTTATGCGAAGGTATTTGTAATTTAACAGGTCATTATTAAAGGAAGGTTGGAGATAGGGAGTAGAGAGTGCAGAAGGGTTTTGGGTACCTGCTGATGAGAGGAGGACAGGAGAAGGGCAGGCTCTTGGAAGTGCTTGATATCAACTCTGTTGGAGGCGATAGATTGAGCTGTCTGAGAATGGCAGGGTCAGGCTGGGAAAGATTTCTCACAAGCCTTCCTCGACAGGCCACCCCTCTGGCTCTCACCATCCTCATCCAAATAGTAAGTCCTGCCGAAATAGCTTTTGTTGTGTGCGGGTTACCACGTAGCCCGTACACTGCTCCACCCCTGCCTAGAGACCTGCACTCCAAATCCAGGTTGGAGCCCACAGTAAATGTAGCTCAAACGCAGGAGGCCTTAAATTTTCGTAAAAGCAAACGTTTTCTTATAAACACCACTCCTAAGCGACTTTTTTTCCGCCTGAGATTCTATGTCTTTAGTCTTTGGAGGTTAACGGGACAACACATTTGTAAAACCGGGGAGGGAGTAGCTGCCATTGCTCTCGCCATGGCTCCGGAACCGCCAAGCACCTTCAAACCTCTCTGCCTCTTATTTCCCAAACAGGTCCTGCTCCTTGAAGACGCGGCGATGGCGAGAAAGATGGTGCGGGCGGCTGGTTGGTGCCTGATCTGCCTGGACGCGCTGGAGGCGGCGGGAGACGCGGCCTCGCTGCGCGGCCCCTTCGCCGACCTGGCCACTGCGCTGCTGCGCCTGGGGGACCTGGCAGCGCTCGGGCCGGAGGAGCGCCTGGGCCACGCGGGCCGCCTGCTTCGGGCCTGCATCCCCACGCTGATCGCGGCCGTCCGCGGACACCTCCAGCATCCACGCGATCCGCAGCTGGGCGCGTTCCCGCGCCGGGTTTGCGCTCTGGTCAGGAAGGCCCTCGGTGAGCTTCTGGTGTGGCTGGATCCCGGCGCCACGGCCCCAGCGGCCGGCAAGGGGAACGGCGCGCTCGCCCGGCCCCTGAGGCAACTGCAGGAGCTGCTCGTGGCGCCCGAGTCCGAGCCCCTGCACCTCGGCCTGCTGGACCCGCCGCTGGCCGCCGTGGTCTGGCACTGCATGCGCCTGGCCGCCTGCTCTGCGCCGCGGGAGAGGCTGCACCTGGTGGCCCGCTGCGGCCGGCTGCTGCAGCTGCGGAGCGCTGGCGCCCGGCGCCTCGCGGAGATCCGCGGACCTCCGAGGAGAGGCCGGGGAAGGTCGGAGCCAGGGCAGGCGCGCGCGGCGCTGCGGGCGGCGACCGAGGCCCTCTCCCAGGGGTTCTGCACTGGGCTACTGCGCCAGATCCTGGACACCTTCACAGACACGCAAAGTCCTCTCTTAAGGCTGGTCCAGGCGGCGGTGGCGACTTCCGCAGACAGCTTCCCTTGCGATGGCGAGGCCTTGCCGAAGAGCCTTCAGCTTTTCCTTGCTACTTTCCATGACCGGGCCAAACAGATGCTCAGAGTGGCTCACTTGGCCTTGGTTTGTTGCCCTCAACAAGAAACTGGCAGAGACATGGAGGCCGCCATGGCAGGTATTTGGGGACTTGTGGTGAGAGTGCAACAGCTTTTCTCAGGAAGCCCCCAAGGATCTGGCCGGGACTGGAGCACTGCCACCCTGCGGGCCCTGCTTCAGGCCTGGGCCAGGGAATCTGAACACCTGTTGGCATGTTTTGATGACGTCCTCAATATTCCTGAGTTCCTGAATGTATCCATTCAGGAAATGACCAAGCACTTGGACTTCTTTACATGGGCTTTGGAGAGTGGAGATTCCAGTGAGTCTTTTCGATGTGTAGCATATCTGCAGGGCCGGGCCACACACATAGTGCAGGTAATGAGCAGGTATGTGGGCCAAGAACGAGATCCCATTTTCCGGAATGGCCTGAGAGTCTTGATCCAGCAACTGGAGCAATCTTCATTGGTCTTCGGTGTAGCTGCTGAGCGCTGTTCACGTGAATATGGATCTCCGGACACGGATGCGTTTTTAACCACGGCAAAACATCTGATCTATTCAGCTCAGAGCCTCAAAGAGGGGCTGGATGGGGCTAATCACCCAGATATCCTCAGCTCCCTTCGGAACCAAGTCCACAGGTTTGACATTGCTAAGAGACAACCTTATTTCATTCTACCCAGCTTCCAGAGCTCTGCAGTTCCCCAAATGAAATATCAGAGAGTGCCTGAGTTAGAGGAAAATGACCCAGGCATCACCTGTCCACCAACGGACCATTCTCCCCACCCTTTGATTCCTGATACCTGTACAAAGAGGAGGGGCTCTCCACCCCATGCCATCAGAAAACTCATCCTTGCTGTAGAGAGCCGTGACCACCAGGCAGTGGCCTCAGCTTGCACCGACCTACTAGAGCATGATGCAGCTATGGGTGCAGCCCAAGAGGCCCTGACTGGAGAGGGGTCACTAGGGCCAGAGAGGATGTTGGGACTTCAAGGTATCTCAACGCTGACACCTCCTATTATTGGCCTAGCAAAAGAGAGAGCACACTGCACAACTGCTAGAACTGATAGGCTCCTGGAAGTGGCTCTCCAGCTGTCTGGCAAGACGAGGGAAACCAGGCAGGGCTTGGTAGCCATGGCTAGTGACTGGTACTCTCTGTGTCAACAACTGTTTTGCCACAACCCAACAGCTGATCTGTCACAGAGTACAGCAGTGTTCCTGGAGCTTCAGCAGAATTTAGCCTCAGTGGTTCAACTGGCAGCTAAAAGTGGGCCCATGGATTTGGATAAAAATGACCTTGATTCAACTCAGCATCCGAAAGTGCTTTTACAAATGCAAGGTAGATTGGAAGAGGCAGAGACCTATGCTAAACAGTTGTTGGACAAGGTTTTGGCCTTTGATGGTCTCCAAGCCCCCAAGTCATGGGAAGAGAGCATTGAGGATGGGTGCCTTCTATGGTCAGTGGCTGTCCAAGACCTGCTCCAGTACATAGAGCAGCTCAGTGGGAAAAAAGGCGTGTTCCTACTACCCCTGCGGCTGGCAATGAAAAACCAGCAGGGATTGCAGGAAGGGTTGGATCAGGCAGCAGATGTTTCTCAGAGGCTACAAGAGGCTGCCAGGCTGTCCAGCCTACTGTGTGGGGATGAGCAGGAAAAGGGTGAAGTGTCCTTTCTGCACAGGGAAGTTCACGTACTCACAGATGCTCTGCTGGATGTGGCACAGATCCTGGCCTCCTCCCCCAAACCATCTCCCAGCCTGTCAACACGCTTTGAACTCCTCTGTCTGGAGCTCACCCTTCAAGCCAAGGCCTTGACTAGCCACCTCAGCACCATCAATGCAGACTATGAGTGCGCCTTCCAAAATGTTGTTTGCCCAAGGCTCTCTGTCTGCAAGGACCCCCAGACCAGACCAGAAAGCTCCCTGGAAAGAATGGTGTCTGGTATCCAAGCTGTACAGGGAATTGTGGTAGAAGGTCAGGAGTATGGGCCCTGCCAGGAAGACCTCGTTATGGCTCTGGAGAGCATTCTCACCCTCACCAAGGAGGTGGCCCAGAGGATCCCTGTGCTCCGAGAACACCCAGAAGAGTGGGGAATGCACATCCTAGACTGGCTTCAATGGGAGTGGGCAGCCAAGGCTCACCATGCCGTGGCCCAGCTGCAGGCCTGGAAAGGTGGTCACACCAAGGCCTGGAGACATCTGGCCCAGTGCTTGAAACCTGGGGAGGAGCCGAGAAGGGCCCTAGAACAGGATCCTATCCAACCACTGTTCCTCTGCGAAGAGGATGTGGCAGGAGCCGCTGCAGTGGGCAATGCGGATTCTCACAGTGCTGCCCCCAGAACTCCCCCAGGGAGCTCAATGAGGACCTGTATTGCTGTGACAACCACAGTGGACCTGGGCATGGTAGGATACTCAGCATCTTTCCTTCACCCCCACCTCAGTTCTCTTTCTAGTGATCAAGGACCCTGCCAAGTTCCAGGAAAAGCTGTCTTAGTGTCGATGTGTGTAATTCACACTAGGCAGGCAGCACATGCAGACTTAAGGAGCCCAGACTTGGGAAGGAGACTGCCTGGGCTGCACCCTCCTCTGTCATTTCCTTGTTCTGAGATCTCGGGGAAGCTTTGTAGTCATTTGGGACTTCACTATTTTTTCTAGAAAGTGGGAACTTTGATAATTTCCTGATGTAGAATTAATGAAAGCATGCAAAATATTTGCACTTGCCTAGCATATAGTAAGTATAATGGTGGCTATAATTATTACTATCTTCCATGAAGTTTTTCCTGATGACTGTAACTGGAAGCGATTCCCTTGCAGCGACAGACACAGATGTCCTCTGGATTGAGCTGCTGTGTGCCACCTTGACCTTTGCAGATGCTACCTCCCTCCTCAGTCAGGGTTCTGTTGTTTGACTCCAACTTGAATCAGCACAGGCGAAAAGAAGGATTTATTGGAAGGATGTTGGGTCTGCTGAATGCCATTCACACACATTCATTTCTTTCCAGGGCAAGAGAAAGGATACTTAGGCACTGTGGATCCCACACATTTGATTCACTTATTTTTACCCATGACCAAAGTCAGTGGGAGTTCCCATAGGTTGGCAATGGCTGAGAAGTTCCTAAGCAGACATGCTTAGCCCAGCGATTGATGCACAACATGAGCTATCCCTGTTAGGGCCTTACGCTTGGCTGCATAGACCCCCTCAAACTGTTCCTTGGACCTTCTCCTGAGATGAAACCGACCAAAACCTGTGTTTCTCCACCCTGTTGCACTTCACTTCACTTGCCTCACTACGATGTCATTACCATATGAAGGGACCTTATTCCCAAAGGGGCAGGGAGGAGAGCAGGCACAGTCCCCTTTGCCCTGCAGCCTGACTCTTCTGTGCTCAGACTGTAACTATCTTCTAGGCTTGCCTCCCTCCATATCTCCTGGTCTCATGAATTCAGGTGCCATGCAGCCTCCTCCTTTTCTTAATCTGTTTCTCCATAGGGCCTTCCTAGCACATACTTCAAGCCACTGGATTCACTGATAACATATTCTGTTTCTGTCAGTTCACCTGATACATTCCCTTTCTCATCAAAATCTGCTGAGGGAAAATCTCTCATACGTGCAGGGCAGGGTGACGCTGGCCACCCAGCTTCGGGAGAGAACAGCAAGCTCAGCCCCCATTACCACTCCTGTCCATGAATGGACATTCTCTCTGCCATTGGAGGTTTCTTCTGGATGAAGAGCAAAACCTCACAATTCCACAGTTTCCACCCCAGGGAAGCTCTGTCTTTGTACACACACAGTTCCAGTGTGAAAACCACAGGAGAAAGGACTCTGCCTTGAGGGCTTATCCTCAGGTGTGTGGGAGAATCGTCATCCATAAGGTGTGTCTGATCCACTCTCTCATTATCTGGGGCTTCTGTGGTGCAGAGACAGCCTCCATTCCACCCAGAACAGTACCTTACACAGCCATCAGAACCTGCTGAGGGAGCTTATGGGTTTGGGAAGGGGGTTTGCGTATCTTCTGGGCACTTGTAAGTCACCATCTGGAAACCCTTTATTCCAATTATGAGGATCTCCAATACCCAGGCCTTGGTCTCTTTCATTATTCAAGAGCCTGGGGACGTTTCTAGATTTGGACCTTAAGAGGTTGCTGACATTAAGTATGAGACATGAGTTGAAAATAATACTAGTTTCCTAACCCTTGGCTCAAGGACCTCCAAATCACATTTGCCATTTTCTCCCTTCTTGGTCTTTGGTCACTGCAGTTGAGTCTTAGTGTCAGATTTCTCTCCCCTTCTCTTCTCTTCACCTATGACTGGGCCCCATCTTGGTGGCTTGCTGGTCCCCGGTATAATTGGCCCCACCCCAGAAAAGGGTTCAGCTCAGTCCTTTGAGCATTCGGGGACATCCCATTCTATCTAGAACAAGGCCAACAAAGCAGTAGAATACATTGCAAGGGTGTCAGGTGGTAGGGACGATTAACAGAAGAAGCCAACACAAAAACAATAGCAAATCCAGGTGACTTCTCAATATGTGCTAGCTCAGAAAGCCTAAACTATCAGCGGCTGAACTTTATGGATTCCTTCATACTCCTTCTTTAGATCCTTCCTGCCAAGCACAGTACCTGACATATTGCTGGTGCACAGTAGAGATTTTGCGTGCTGGCTAGGATGCTGAAGACAGGCTAGAAGTGCAGAAGAGGTTCAGAACTGGGGTAAAATTGATCATGGAAGGCACAGGCAGATTTTCTAAATGTCTCCTAAAAAGTTGAGCTTCAAAGGAAGTATGTGACTGCAATTCCGAATGACGGTGAGAAAAACGTCCCAAGCAATAACAGCTCTGAGATGAGCTTGGACCCAGAGGTTCTCCCAGTGCTTCTGAGATTTCGATTTGCTCCTGATGTGGAAGCGGATACCGTGTGGTTGGAGAGGGAGGCAGCCTGCAGTTAGGCCTTCTCTGTGGGTGCTCTTCACCCAGTTCCGGTTACGCACCGGTTGGCTGCTGTTCTCAGCATCTGGACAACTTCTGAGTCAAGTGTAAGAAATCAGGACGCTTAGCAGCCTTGCCTCTTCTTGTCCCTGGGCCACACTTGGTTTACCCACATGCCAGGTCAGGTCATTTAGATCCCATCCTCTGCAATGTCATCGTGCCAGACCCACGTTTGTCCTCTCATCTGTCACATGACAGCTGCCCACTTAAACACCCATCTGAGCACTGTAGCTACAGCCAAAGTGTATGATCCATCCATGTCTTAGTCCATGGAGTGTTGCTATAACAGAATACCTGAGACTCCATAGCTAATAATAAAAAGAGGCTTATTGGGCTTGTGATTCTGGTAGCTAGAAAGTTTAAGACTGGGCATCTGCACCTGGTGAGGGCCTCGTGCTGCTTCAACTCATGTGGAAAGCAGAATTGGAGTCAGCAAGTACCAGCGAGACAGGAAGGGGGTAGAGAGAGGTGCCAGACTCTCTTAAAACAACTAGCTCTGGAGGGCACAAATGGAGCAACAATTTTTTTGCCCCCACCCCCGGGAGGGCATTTATCCATTCATGAAGGATCCACCCCCAGATCCAAACACCTCTCACCAGCCTCACCTCCCAACTTTGCCACATTGGGGATTCAATTTCAATATGAGCTCGGGTGGGAAAAAACCAGCTTTATCCAACCATAGCACCCTAACCCGTACATGGATGATGAGTTTTCTGATTCCACAATTATTAGCTGCAGTGCTCTTCCCAGGTGCTCAGCTGCGAGGGAGGGTGACAAGAACACGGTGACTAACAAGAGTGGGTGAGAGACACATGCACCCAGCAGGTCTCGCCACAGGGCTGGCACAGGTGTCCTTTGATTTTCATGCCTCTCTTGGTTAAATACTTGTTGTGCTTGTGGCCTCAGACCAAATAGAATCATGAACTTCTACCTCCCAGTTTAGATAGTCTACCATCATGTTTGTGACCTTACACTTTATAACACTATGTTTTTTTCCCCTTCTGAGCCATGAATCTGCTACCTTGGGGAATCTGGGGAGAAGCAGGAATGGGGGTGGGCCTGGAGGTTTCTTCCCCCCATGTTCCCTGCCCCACCTGCAACAAGGGCACAGCCCCTGACCTTGAGGAACTCAGGATCTAGCGGGTGAATTAGAGACAAGGACGCTCTTCACCCTTTGTTACTAGATTTACCTCCAAGTGCAGAGCAGCTCGTCTTGATTCCGGGGTATAGAAAAGGCCTAAGGGAGGCTTCTCTAAAGGTTCAGTAGGAAAATCACCTGGCCTCCCTGTGAGCCTGACCTACTGCTGGATATCAGAGGCTGCTCTTTTTCTCTCTCACTAGAAAGTAATAACAACTGGCCAGGTGTGGCGACTCACGCCTGTAATCCCAGCATTTTGGGAGGCTGAGGCAGGCAGATCATGAGGTCAGGAGATCGAGACCATCCTGGCTAACCCCATCTCTACTAAAAATACAAAAGAATTAGCCATGTATGGTGGCACGCGCCTATAGTCCCAGCTACTCAGGAGGCCAAGGCAGGAGAATGGCTTGAGCCTGGGAGATGGAGGTTGCAGTGAGCAGAGATTGCACCATTGCACCCCAGCCTAGGCGACAGAGCGAGACTCCATCTCAAAAACAAACAAACAAAAAACCAAGTTAACAGGGAAAAAAAAAATCACAATTACTCACAATGAAGCTGTAAAGCCATTTCATGGAGAATAACTGACAGGAAAGTGTTTGGGTTCCCAAACTTGAAACATTCAAAGATGCCTGAATTTCTTCAAGAGGCTATATACTCATTTCTTCCATGAAAAGCCTGAAAATTTACAAAGGAAAACAAAATGTAATATTTTAACTTTACTGGGATCTGAGTGTGCCATATTTCTGTTTATATAAATTCTGGGTGAATGCAGCCTAAATTAATAGGGAATCATTTCATCTCCTCTTATTGCTTGGAGAAGATTGCTGAGAGCTGCTGGGATTGGTAAATTGGGATTTTTCTTTTAAAAAAAGATAAAAAGCCGGGCGCAGTGGCTTACGCCTGTAATCCCAGAATTTTGGGAGGCCAAGGCCGGCGGATCACGAGGTCAGCAGTTTGAGACCAGGCTGACCAACATGGTGAAACCCTGTCTCTACTAAAAATACAAAAATAGCAGGACTTGGTGCACGCCTGTCATCCCAGCTACTCAGGAGGCTGAGACAGGAGAATCAGTTGAATCCAGGAAGTGGAGGTTACAGTGAGCCAAAATCGAGCCACTGCACTCCAGCCTGGGCAAGAGAGCGAGACTCTGTCTCAAAAAAAAAAAAGGTAAAAAGGCAATTGATTTCCCCATTGTATGTTAAAGGCCTGAGTGTCAGGAATTTATGAGTTCTAGCCCGTCGTCTTCTTTCAGCAGCAAAGCAGTCCCCGATCCCCGTCCTCCAGCTCCTCAGCGACAGCAGCACTGCCCACTGAGCTGAACCAGCCCCTCCCAGAGGACGGCAGCACGGACGGGGAGAGCAGAATCACCCGGATCACTCGAGCGATGGCGATGGAGGTGTTCCTGATGGCTCAGAGTCTGAGGAGGAGAGGATGCGTCCTGGTACTTGGGCTTCAACCAGTAGTGGTGGTGGGAGGACTGGGCGTGGCATGGGGATGTCGGGGCTCCCAACTGCTGCCCTTCAGGAGCTGGGGCAGCCCTAGGCAGCTCCCAGGATGGAAGGGCCACACTGCGGGGCCATTCGGCACTCAGCATTTTAGGTACTGTCTTCCTTCTGGGCATATCATAAAGTCCACCTCACGTCTCTTTCCCCCTCTTCTTTTGGGCTCAGTTACTAAGGCTTTGTCTTATTCCACCAGCAAGGATAATTTCCCAAAAGCTACAGCTTAGTAAAATCAAGGTCTCTTTCATGTCCCAGAAGGATGAACTGAAGGGAACCACTGAGATCTTTTCAAATTCTCCGAAATAGAGGAAATAAGGACTGCAACCACCTCAAGGACAGCTATTTAGGGCCGGGACAGCCTGGCGGGGAGAGGGCTGCTTCCCACTGGCTTCTGGGGGCCACCTTCAATCACGTGTGGCCTGTTCTCTCTTTATCCCTTTTCTTGATTAAACTTAGTTAAACGTTGTTTAATATCAATGCACCAACATGGAAAAAATAAAAGAAGTCCGTCTACTGAGTGTATGAACCAAAAGGAAGCAATCGAATGTCACCAAGAGCCACTCAGGAAACCCAATGTAGGTCTGCTGGGTACTATTGGCTCCAAAATTCATGGCGGGGCCACATGGGGCCCCACTTTCTCACCCGGCAGAGAGGAGGGTCTAGGAGAGAAGGGCAGGTGTCAAGGCATCCCCTGACTAGGTGACTACAAAGCCAAACCCAGCAGCCCCGCCATGTCCAAGACACAGACCTTTTATTGTCCCATCTTCCTCCCAATCCCTGCCCAGCACAGCCAATCAGCCTGTTGAACACCTGTGTGCCAGCAGAGAGCGAGAGCCACTCCCGCAGTCATTACCCAGGTTAGGGGACTGTAGCGGTTATGTGTACAAAATAAAACACCCACAGGAAAACGGGGCGGAGGGGTGTCTCACTCACCCTTCCTCCTCCTGTTCTTTTAGTATTCCTTTTCATTCTTACCCTAAAGACCGATGCTTCTGAAATTAGGCAACCAAACCCCATTTAGTACAGGAAGAGAGCTGGTAGATGCCACGAGCTCGCCCAGACCCAAGACTTATCAAAAGAGAAGCCAACGACATATTTTAGGACTCACTTGCTAATTCAAAACAGATTCTCAAGGATATGAGACCCACGCATGCTCTTAGGAGGTTGTAAACAAGTGGTGCTGCCTTGGATATCTTGGGTGGGTCTTGGTTTGGGATTGCCACGAGTCTTAGAAAGGAAGGAGCAGCACAGTACTAAATGACCTGGCCCAGGTCTGGCTAGTTTGGGAACAGATCCTGCATTTCAAAGAAGCTTTCGCTGTTTCCAGAGGTTTCTCCCACTGGCCTGCCAGGGGGTTGGAGTTGCTTGGAATTAGGTACTGGACGTGGCTGTACCCACTGCCTTCTGATTGGAATTGCAAATTCCTCTAATGCTGAGTTTATTAGGAGTGATTTCTTGTTGATGGGACAAGCTGGGGCCGCATGCCGCACAAAGAAGAGGGAGCCCAGGAATGGTTCTGAAAAGCACGGGGCAGGCAAAGTTCAGTTCTGCCCTCTAAGTTAGTGTCCTTTCCTCATGGCATTTAGGAGGCCCCTTAGGAGGGCAGATGCAATAGCCTGATGCCACTTTTCATGCTTGCTGACAGCTTGAAAGCCCCACTCCTTCCTGTCCCCTTCCTGCCCCAGATCTGGGCAAGCCAATAAGAAAGCCCAGACACTGCCTCCTTTGACACCAGTGGGAGGCTTGAGCCACATAACCCTGGCCTGTGTGGGGAAGCCCTCTTCCCAGCCAGTCAGCGTAAAAGCCAAGCCAGTCTCCTTTCCTTGCTCTCTCAAGCCATTTCAGACCCGGTTGGGAGCCTGCCCTGCTCTTCCGGAAAGCCTCCTTCTGTGAGTCACAACCTTTTTCATACCTTCTGGGTTCACAAATGACATCATCGGTCCTGACATCCGAAGCAGATTTTGGGAGGGAAAGTCCATCCTCTCTGCAGGGTGCCGGTGTCTTCACCAGCAAGACTTGTGGTGTTTCCCCGGGTTTCCTCTTCTGACTGTCTATTTCCTATGGCCTGTTGAAGGGCCACTTTCCCACTCATCCCAGACAAGGAGGTGAGGTTTTGGTGTGGCTCTATATTTGCTGGAGCATCCTATCTTTTATTTGTGTTAGTTGCCTCAACATTCACCATTATGTTGAAGATTTTTTTTTTAGAGACAAGGTCTCGCTCTGTTGCCCAGGCTGGAGTGCAGTGACACAATCATAACTCACTGCAGCCTCAGCCTCCTGGGCTCAAGCAGTCCTCCCAACACAGCCTCCTGAGTAGCTGGGACTACTAGCACGCTACTGTACCCAGCTAATTCTTTTTTTGTAGAGATTGGGTCTCACTATGTTGCCAGGCTAGTCTCAAACTCCTGAGCTCAAGCCATCCTCCCACCTTGGCCCCCAAAAGTGCTGGGATTACAGGCATGAGCCACTACCCCTGGCTGTGTTTAGGATTTTATTTGTTTTTTGTTTATTTTCGAGACGGAGTCTTGCTCTGTTGCCCAGGCTGGAGTACTGTGGCTTACTGCAACCTCTGCCTTCCAGGTTCAAGCAATTCTCCTGCCTCAGCCTTCCAAGTAGCTGGAATTGCAGGGTTGTGCCATCACACTCGGCTAATTTTTGTATTCTTAGTGGAGAAAGGGGTTTCACCATGTTGGCCAGGCTGGTCTCAAACTCTTAACCTTGTGATCTACCCACCTTGGCCTCTCAAAGTGCTGGGATTACAGGTGTGAGGCACTATACCCGGCCAAGATTTTATTTGAATAGAGGGTTCTGTTGCTTAAGAAAAAATAGGAAAGGAATGGAAAACTGGTGATTTAGTCCAAATCTCTCTTATCTCATTTATTTATTTATTTTCCAAATCTCTCTTTTAAAGTAAAGAAAAGCAAGGCCCAAAAAGGTCAAAATTTTAAATCAGCTAAGGAATAGGTGGGTTCTCTCACCACTCTCTGAATCATCTGCTCCCAGCTAGTCAGCTCTACATGTGACTATAGTCCTCTGCCCCTTGGTTCCAGCCACCACCCCCTTCAACCTGGATATTTCCCACACCTGGCCCTCCCTCACACCCTCATACCTGCCCTGGGCCTGCTGACAACTAACTCTGAGCCTAGTGGAAGCCACAGCCTCTGTGGGGACGGGCTAGACCATGACCAGGAGGCTGGGCCGCCTTCTCTTCAGCAGCCCACACAGATGGACGGGCCCCTGCCACGTCATTCTGCTGCCTTTCAGGAGAGTAGACTTCTTACTAACCCAGGAAGACTTGAAACCTTTGGAGGAGGTTCAGGAGATCATGGTTTAAGCTAAAATATGTTCATTTTGTGGGCTGAAGTAAGTTGTGCCAAACAAGTTTTAGACACTTTCGCCACCAATTTCTTGATAGTCTGACTCTCACTTCTTTGATGTAGACCAAAGATCAGCTCATTGCCTCTGCTAGGAAAATTGCAGCTTCTGGACAAAACTTTGCCAGACTCATCTGCGTCATTGCTAAGAACTGCATAGATCAAAGGTGTTCCCAGGAGCTTTTGTGCATGGTGGAGTGGATTCAAACAATGAGCAGCCAGCTCCGCATCATCTCCAGGTAGGAAGTAGCTCTGCTTTCTCAAGACCTGGGGGTAGGGGTAGAGGTAGGGGTGAGGTAATTCCTTTAAAATATATACTTCCTTTTATTTTATTTTTTTGGAGATGGGGTCTCCATCACCCAGGCTGGAGTGCAGGTGCACTACCATGGCTCACTGCAGCCTCAGCCTCCTGGGCTCAAGTGATCCTCCCATCTCAGCCTCCCACCTAGCTGTGACCACAGGTGCATGCCACCACACCCAGCTGATTTTTTGATTTTTTGTAGAGACGAGGTCTCTGTATGTTGCCCATGTTGATCTTCAACTCCTGGACTCAAGTGATTGTCCCTTGTCAGCCTCCCAAAGTGCTGGGCGTGAGCCATCACAACCGGCCTTCTTTTAATTTTTTATTCTCCAAGAATTTACATTTATTTGTAAGATAGCAAACAAATATTGACAATATTTTAAAACATTACAGAGGGCAAAAAACACACTTAAGCTAGAGCCATTTCTTATTTTATCACAACTGCAGTATATCTGATAATATACACAAGAAAGAAAAGATTTAACTTGGAAAACTAGTTTCTGAGCAAGTATGAACATAAAGTAACCAGAAGACATTTTTTAAAGTGAAATACATTAGAACTTATGCTGTCCTTTAACATGGTTTCTCCTCCCTTCAAAATGCCAGGCACTGACTCCAGTGATACTGCTGTGTTTACAACATTGCAGGGTTAATCTACAAACACAAAGGACTGAGCTTACTTTAAAACAAAAACAATGCCCGAGCTGGGCACCGTGGCTCATGTCTGTAATCCCAGCACTTTGGGAAGCTGAGACGGTTGGATCACTTGAGGTCAGGAGTTTGAGACCAGCCTGGCCAACATGGTGAAACCCCGTCTCTTCTAAAAATACAAAAATGAGCTGGGCATGGTGGCGGGTGCCTGTAATCTCAGCTACTTGGGAGGCTGAGGCAGGAGAATAGCTGGAACCTGGGAGGCGGAGGTTGCAGTGAGCCAACATCGCGCCAGTGTACTGCAGCCCAGAGTGAGTCTCCATCTCAAACAAACAATGTTTGAATTTTGACCATTACCTCTCATTTCTGTTCTTACTAATCATATCTAACAAAAAATACATTAATTGCAAAGTAAATGTACTGCAGTTGTCATCTGCCTAAGAAAAACAATGCCTACACAGTGCTTATGTGAAGGTTAATCTATTTGATATGCTCAAACTCTGGAATTGAGCAATTTTCATTAATTGTTTCTTTATAACAACTTCCCTATTGGTAATATAGAACATCATAATATAATTATGGAATCAGGTTTCTAAATGTAGAACATCATAATATAAATATGGAATCAGGTTTCATTTCAACCTGAGTCCCTTCATTTATACAACGGCACATTTACCAAAAACAAACTTCATTTAGTAATATTCTTATGTTATGGAAGAGCTTAATAGTTAAAACTATTACCAGTTGTTGTAAGGCATAAAAATTGTATTGTCAAAACCAAGACATATAAATTGTTTTAAAATTAAAAATAAAACCTGGTTTCTGATCTCCAGGAAATAATATTTTAGGCACATCATTGTCTTATGATTAGCTACTGGGCTGGGTACAGTGGCTCAAGCCTGTAATCCCAGCACTTTGGGAGGCTGAGGTGGACAGATCACTCAAGGTCAGGAGATCGAGACCAGCCTGGCCAACATGGTGAAACCCCATCTCTACTAAAAATACAAAAATTAGCTGGGTATGGTGGTGTATGCCTGTAATCCCAGCTAAGGCTAAGGCTGGAGACTCATTTGAATCTGGGAGGTGGAGATTGCAGTGAGCTGAGATCTCACCACTGCACTCCAGCCTGGGCAACAGAGCGAGACTCTGTCTCAAAAACAAAACAAAACAAAAAGAATTAGCTACCAAAAGTTTTCAACTGAAGATACAGCTACTACAATTAATTTTAGCATTGCAAATATGAGTATTGTTGTAAGAGTACCTGAGACTTGCTTTAATCAGGTAGACATGGATATGAAATATGCAGACATGGAAAAGACCATCATGAAGGAGGAAGTTGTTATCCTCACAGACCCCTAGACATGGAAGGCACGGATGCCATGCAGGACCAACAGGGAAGCACCAGGGTTAGTCAAAAGGCAGAAGTCAGGAGGAACCATGGGCAAGGGCATTTACTGTGGTTTTCACAGGCAGGAATGGGTGAGACAGAAAAAGTGACTTAGCAATTTAGGACTGGTTAGTTTGAATCATTTCAGTGGGCTCTGGGGTACTGGGGTTGTCTCTAGCTGTCTGGAACCTGGCCTTGGGATGATTAGGGAAGGTGACTAACAGCCTGAAATGTCAGAGCTTGATGACGGAGGTGGTTGGCGGGTGTGGGCTCTGGACTGGTTGGTTTGCCTATGGAAGGTGTCCTTACAGGTGAATCATTTATCCCTAGGAGTGGACTAGCCCTAGGAACTGGCAGTCTCCAAAATACAGACAATAAAAAGGCATGATTTTTTAAAAACACAGGTGTATTTATCAAGCTGTCAATCTTCTAAAGGATCTGGAAGTCCTGAAATTTTGCACTTAAGTTTCACAGCATTTTAGTTCTCAATGGTAGGGAACAACTTGTTTAATTAAATTTAGTTACATTTAGTTTCAAACAAATACCATTGAGATGTGCAATTCAATTAGGAAGTATGGGCCTGATTTTTGATGAGAACTTTTAGCCCCCAAAACAATTCTATACAAAGTTTTTCATTCCTTTTCATTAGATATGGTAGTTGGCATTTGTTCTAATTCTGCTGTTTTCATTGAAAACATACTTCCTGTTAATTTATAGACACTGTCATATTTTCTTAAATAAAAATGGTATTTTAAAAAGTTAATTTAGACCTTTAGAACATTCTTTTTCTGTACTGGGCATGGTGGCTTGCACCTGTATTGCACCCAGAATTTTGGAAGGCTGAAGCAGGAGGATTGCTTGAGGCCGTGAGTTCAAGATCAGCTTGGCCAACATGGCAGACCCCCATCTCTACTAAATATACAAAGATTAGCCCGATGTGGTGGTGCATGCCTGTGGTCCCAGCTACTCGTGAGGCTGAGGTGGGAGAATTGCTTAAAACCGGGAGGCAGAGGTTGCAGTGAGCTGAGATTGTGCCACTGCACTCCAGCCTGGGTGAGAGAGTGAGACTCTGTCTCAAGAAAAAAAGAAAAGAAAAAAAAGAAAAAGAATATTCTTTCTCTGAATAGTTCCCAGTCCTCACGGAAGCATCTCAGCTTTCTAGAAGAGAGTCACATTGTAAAACCTCCCAGTACTTATGTGAGATTGCATCTCTTACCTGGTGTAAGATCCACTTTTCTTCTGTAAACTTCCAAGTGTAAAGGCCTCCCTGGCAAGAAGCAAGTCCTCTGAAGAGCTCCTAGCAGAAAATGCACAGCAGCTCCTCCAGGCTGTCTTCAAGACCATGAGGGCCGCAGAAGCTGCAAGTCTCCGGGTAAGTGCTGACTCAGAGAGTGGGTGCCAGCCTAGGGTACACATGCATGCTCAACTCAGGGTCACAGGCCCATAGACACATGGCAAGCTGCAGACATTCACAGGATACCCTACCTTCTTCTTAGTGGCTATATTTAACTTCATTCCTTCGCTGCACCTGTCACCTGATTCCTATGTGTTTCAGTTTGATTAATTTCTCTCAACCTACTTTCAGTTTCACTGATTATTTCTTCAGCTGTATCCAGTCTTCTGATGAGCCTATCAAAGCATTCTTTATAGCTGTTACCATGTTCTTTCTTATTTCCAGCATTTCTGTTTGTTTTTAATAGTTTTCATCTTTTTATTAAAATTCTCCATTTTTCATGCATTTTTGCCCACTTTCCTACTCATATTATTTTAATTTCCCTATCTGATAATTTCAACATGTGGCTTATATCTGACTCTGGGTTTTGTTTGTTTTATCTCTTGACAGTGCATTGCTTTTTTCGTTTTGTTTTTTGTTTTTTTGCATGTCTCATAATTTTCTGTACAAAACTTGACATTATGTGTAGACTGGCAGAGGAGAAATAAACAGTATTTATGCCTGAAAATTTAGGCCTTTAGAGTGTTGCATGAGCCACTATAGTCAGGAGATCATCTGAGTTTGGGTTTTATTGTTATAGTCATTGTTGATGCACCACTAGTATCAAATTTGCTAGTGTTACCTTGAGATTTTTTTTTTTTTTTTTTCTGATGGAGTTTTGCTTTTGTTGCCCAGGCTGGAGTGCAATGGTGTGATCCTGGCTCACCGCAACCTCCGCCTCTTGGGTTCAAGTGATTCTCCTGCCTCAGCCTCCCAAATAGCTGGGATTACAGGCATGTGTCACCATGTCCAGCTAATTTTTTATTTTTATTTTTTAGTAGAGATGCTGTTTCCCCCTGTTGGTCAGGCTGGTCTAGAATTCCTGACCTCAGGTGATCCGCCCACCTTGGCCTCCCAAAGTGCTGGGATTATAGGCATGAGCCACCATGCCAGGCTTTGTTTTTGTTTCATTTTTATTTTTAAAATTTTTTAAGAGACAGTTTTGCTGTGCCACCCAGGATGGAATGCAGAGGGACAATCATAACTCACTGCAGCCTTGAACTCCTGGGTTCAAGCAGTCCTCTGCCTCAGCCTTTTAAGTAGCTGGGACTACAGGCACATGCCACTGGACCAGGCTAATTTTTGATTTTTTGTAGAGATGCGGTCTCACTATGTTGCTCAGGCTGGTCTCGAACTCTTAGCCTCAAGCTCTCCTCCTGCCTCAGCTGCCCAAAGTGCTGAGATTACAAGCATGAGCCACCATGCACAGCCATTACCTTATGCTCAGTTTGCTGTCCGTCTCTTAGTTGCTTAAGGCTTTTGTTCCATAAAGGACACAGATTTGGGTGGGGATTCATGCCTTTGTGGAATGGTGGCTGCTCTCTTTCCAAAGTCTGTGCCACAGGGAGGCATTCCCAGGTTCCTGTCCTGGTTCAAGTCTTTCTCATGAGTGAAGTCCTGGACAGAACCCTATGCATAGATGTGGACTTGTCTTTCATTGTGTCTCCCTGGGTTCTAAACACTCACACTAGCCTATTCTTGGCTGTTAGCAGTTTGTTACAGTTTTGGACTAATTTTTTTTTTTGAGACGGAGTCTCGCTCTGTCGCCAGTCTGAAGTGCAGTGGCACCATCTCGACTCACTGCAACCTCTGCCTTCCAGGTTTAAGCAATTCTCCTGCCTCAACCTCTCAAGTAGCTGGAACTACAGGTGCGTGCCACAACGCCCAGCTAATTTTGATATTTTTAGTAGAGACAGGGGTTCACCATGTTGGCCAGACTGGTCTCAATCTCCTGACCTTGTGATCCACCCGCCTCGGCCTCCCAAAGTGCTGTGGTTATAGGCGTGAGCCATCATGTCCGGCCTGGACTAAATCTTCTGATAAGATTACATGCCGTCCCATCTTCCTCCTACGCTCTGTTCTGTGTAAGCCGGTGCTTAGCTCTGTCTCTCCTTGGAGGTGGTTGTCTTTTCTAACTAACTAGTTAATTGCCCTTCAACCTTAGCTCTCTAACAGGTTCAAGAAAGGTTATATTTTTGTGGATTATCTGACTTTTCCCTCCTTGTTAGAGTGAGAGCAACACTCTTTCCGGCTTTCTGTATCCTAAGTGGAAGCTGGAAATAGAAAATATTTAAGTGCCTGCCAGAACACTGTGCCTGGGGCCTCCGTGTGCTATTCCACATGTGCGAGACCCACCCCTGCTCCTGCACTTCCACCGCCCCTGCCTGGCTCCTTGTTATCCTGCAGACCTGAATTGAAATTCCACCTCCTCAGAAGGAATGACACACCTTCACTATAGCTCAACTAGATCACACTCATTTTCCTCTATCTTAGGATGTTGTACGATTCTTTTGTAGCACTCATCAGTTTGTAAATATAAATTTGTTTTCATTTCTTGCATGTATTTATTTATCTGGTTCTTTTCTTAGAATGTAAACTCCGTGAAGCCACAGACCTGGACTAGTGGTCTAGTGTGTAGAAATGCTGAAAGTAGAATGAGAATTTTCATTTCAAGTTTAAAGAAACTTTGTACCAGTTAAGTTCATAGTACATAGACGAAACATGCTCAGTGAAAAGCATTTGAAAAGTGTGGAGATTTCAACTACAAGTTTCAGAGTCCCTTGAATATACAGAAAGCTGAGAGAAAAACTCAAGCCTGGCCCCTGAGGAGCAGTGTCTCTCCCTCCCCGCGAGCCCTGGCCACAGCCCACAGCTTTCTGCTGATTCCGTGGAATCGACCACAGCACTTAGGCAGGACTGCCGCCTTTCCCGCATCTCTGGACCATTTGGATGCAAGAGAACCTGAGAGTCAGGTGGAGCATCCACAGTATACACCTGTGTCCTGACTCTGCTTGGGCCACCGGCCAAAAGACCCATGGATATTTTGCATGAAACAAACCAAATAAAGTAATATCATCCAAAGGGAGGAAGAACTTGGAGTAGAGGGAAAATTTTTAAAAACCAGCTACATTCTCAGAACTTTCCACCGGGATCAATAGAAAGCCCTTTGGTGTGTTTTGCTTCTTCTTCCAGAATGGGTGGGCTCAGGCCACCTCTTCAAATATGATTCCCTGATCCCTGTGCAATTAGGGATTAGGGCTAGGACATCAGAAAGCTGGTCCCCACCCCACTCGGAGGAGTCCCATAAGGAAGACTCCAATCAGCTGAAGCTGGGCCAGTGCACAGTGTCCCCCAGTGCTTAATTATCTTTCTCTCCGCCAGGGTTTGAGGGAACCTTCCCCAGATCCAGAGGAATTGGAAGTTATTGCCTTCTGCCTGCAGTGGAGGAAGGAGCTGCTAAGGCACAGACTTCAGGAAACCTCAAATATGGATTGTGATGAGCAGGGCCTGCGGAAAACAAGCACGAAAACTCTCCCAACACTTGCTGCCCTGGTTCAGGAAGCATTATAAAAGCTGAGAGATAGTCTCGGTCAAGTTCCTTGTGCTCTGTACTCTGACCTGACTTGTACTCCCTGAACTGTACTCTGACCTGACACTCGCAGCCTGTGGGAAGTGCCTTTTAAGTTGAATCCGCCTGTGGGGTGACAGGGTGACACGGTGGTTTGGGTGGGTGCAGTGTGGCCAGGGTCCAACCTTGCACGAGGCTGCCCTGACAACATTACTTGTCAGGGGCCATCCCTGGGCCCCTAGTGAGGCTGATTTCTTCCTGAGAAGGACTTATGTTTCTTGGCTTGGAAGGAATAGCACATGTAAACTGGAAGGAGAGGGAAAACCTTCATTAAGGTGTTATGATGGGAGACCATTCCCAGAATGTTCTGCAGGGAGCCAGCAGCTGAACAATGTATGAGTTAGATAGAGGCAGTGAGTCAGAGCTCCCTTTGCTCAGGTACACAGACACTGTTCAAATTCTGAACTGATGGCAAACAGGTGTGCTAGTCAGGGGACAGGATGCAAGGACTGTGCATCGGGGCCGCTGAGCTCCAGCACTATTTGGTAAATCTGGGTTTAGCATTTGGGATGGAGAGGAACAGTTGGGAGCTAAGGCCTTAGCTGAGTCAGTAGGAGTTTTTCAGTTCTTCAGTGCCTTTTACAAAACCTAATTGATGAAGGAGTGCAAAGAGTGGTGACCTTCACCTCAGAGGCTAAAGCTCACGGCCAGGAGCAGAGAACTGAGTCCCAGCCAAGGCTCAGGGAAGGAGGCTGGGGGTGCAGACTGGGAGCGGGGGTGCCCTGGAGGCAGGGGCGAGGGTCTTGCTTGTCTGGGGGGTGCTGTAAGCCTCCTAGAGTCTACCATAGTCCCTTGGGAGGAGGGGCCAACTGGATGCTGCCTGAGACTGAATTGCCCTCAATCGGGTGGGATGGTGGCTTGGATTTATAGTAGATAAAGAGAAGTAGTTCTCCATTTTTTTCTGAAATGGGACACTTAGATGAGATTTGACACACATGCCCCCATGAAACTGTCATCACACTTGAGAAAATGAACATATACATTGTCTTCCACAGTATCCTGAAGCCCCTTTGTAATCACTCACCCCCTTCCCACCTCCTACCCAGTCCCTATTACAACTGATCTGCTGGTTCTTCACACGTCTGTCTTAGCATAATTTTTTTCAAAGTTCATGCATATCGTAGCATGTGTTAGTACTTCATTCCTTTCTATTGCCAAATATTGTCATTGTTTGGATATACCACATTGTATTTATCTATTCATCAGTTGATGGACATTTGGATTGTTTCTACTCTTTGGCTATTCTGAATGAGACTGCTATAAGCATTCATTTAAGTTGTCAAATTTATTGACATAATATTGTTCATAATATTTCTGGCTGGGCGTGGTGGCTCACACCTTTAATCCCAACACTTTAGGAGGCCAAAGTGGGTGGATCACCTGAAGTCACCAGTTCGAGACCAGCCTGGCCAACATGGAGAAACCTTATCTCTATTGAAAATACAAAAAAATTAGCCAGGCATGGCGGCCGCACCTGTGGTCCCAGATGCTGGGGAAGCTGAGGCATGAGAATCGCTTGAACCTGGAAGACAGAGGTTGCAGTGAGCTGAGATCATGTTACTGCACTCTAGCCTGGGCAACAGAGTGAGACTTCATCTTAGAAAAAAAAAATCTATAGTATTCTTTTTTTTTTTTTAATTGTACTTTAAGTTCTGGGATGCATGTGTAGAACACGTAGGTTTCTTACATAGGTATACATGTGCCATGGTGGTTTGCTGCACTCGTCCACCCATCATCTAGGTTTTAAGCCCTGCATGCATTAGGTATTTGTCCTAATGTTCTCCCTCCCCTTGCGCTTCCCCACCAGCCCGGTATGTGACGTTCCCCTCCCTGTGTCCATGTGTTCACATTGTTCAACTCCCACTTATGAGTGAGAACATGCAGTGTTTGCTTTTCTGTTCCTGTGTTAGTTTGCTGAGATTGATGGTTTCCAGCCCCATCCATGTCCCTGCAAAGAACATTAACTCATTCTTTGTTATGGCTGCATAGTATTCCACGGTATATATGTGCCACATTTTCTTTATCCAGTCTATCATTGATGGGCATTTGGGTTGGTTCCAAGTCTTTGCTATTGTAAACAGTGCTACAAAAGAAGATATTTATGCAGCCAACGAACAAGTGAAAAAAAGCTCATCATCACTGGTCATTAGAGAAATCCAAATCAAAACCACAATGAGGCACCATCTCACACCAGTTAAAATGGTGATCATTAAAAAGTTAGGAAACAACAGATGCTGGAGAGTATGTGGAGAAATAGAAATGCATTTACACTGTTGGTGGGAGTGTAAATTAGTTCAACCATTGTGGAAGATAGTGTGGTGGTTCCTCAAGGATAGAGAACCAGAAATATCATTTCACCCAGCAATCCCATTACTGAGTATATACCCAAAGGAATATAAATCATTCTACTATAAAGACACATGCACACATATGTTTATTGCAGCACTATTTATAATAGTATTCTTGTACTTTTTGTAGGATCTGTAATAATGGTGCATCTCTCATTTTCTATATTGCTAATTTGTGTTCTCTGTTCCTTTCTTTCCTTCTCAGTCTGGCTAGCACTTTATCAGCTTTATTGAGTTCTTGACCATGTTTTTGTTTCTTTCATTTTCTCTGTTTTTCTGTTTTCTATTTTGCTGATTTCTGCTCTGATCTTTATTATTTCCTTTCTTTTGCATATGTTTAGTTTATTTTGCTATTTTTTTCAGTCTCTTTCATTGAAAACTGAGATGCTTGACTGAAGAACATTTTCCTATTCTAATGTAGGACTTTGGTTCTATAAATTATCTCCTAACTACTGTGTTAGCCCAAATTCTGGTATATTATGCTTTTATGTTCATTTAGTTCAGAATATTTTCCAATTTCTCTGCTTATTTCTTCTTTAATCTATTTAGGATTATGGTATTTAGTACATAAATAACTATATTTTCCAGAATTAATTATGCTTTAGGTGTACAAATAACTGGATAATTTCTAGAGTTTATTCTGCCATTGGTTCTCAATTTAATTCCATTGTTGTCGCAATTTATTAATTGTGTTTAAATTATGTTTTATTTTTAAGATATTTAAATGATGAGAAAAATTATATCTACACAGGTAGTTATCAAAATGTGCTCTTCATTCTTTCTGTACATCCTGACTTCCATCTTGTATTGTTTTCCTTCTCACTGAAGGAAACATTTTTATTAATTCCTACAAAATTTTTAGTAGTGTGAGTCAGCTTATGATGAATTCTTTCAGCTTCTAGGTTGACAGTGTTTTTCTTTCAGGAATTTTAAAATGTTCCTCCACTCTCTTCTCTTTTACATCATTTTCTGTAAAAAAAAAAAAAAAACAAAAACCATTGTCACCCTTACGTTTATTCTTCTGCACATAACATACCTGTTTTTGCTGTCCGATTGAAGATTTTCTCTTTATCACCCAATTTTGAATAATTTGATTTAAGTACGGGTTGTGTTTGAAATTCATTGAACTTCTTGGATGTATGACTTTATATCTTTCCTCAATATTTGAATATTTTTCTATCATTATTTCCTGTTCTCATACTTTTTTCTGTACTTATAGAAAAACATAACTGACATTATCTCTTTCAGGAATGCCAATTACATATTACTGGGCTGCTTGAAGCTTTCTGATAACTTCCTGATGCCTTTTCCATTAAAAAAAACTTTTCCCTGCTTGGTGCAGTGGCTCACGCCTGTAATCCCAGCACTTTGGAAGCCAAGGCAGGCAGATCATGAGGTCAGGAGTTCGAGACCAGCCTGACCAACATGGTGAAACACTGTCTCTACTAAGAATACAAGTTATGGCCGGGCACGGTGGCTCATGCCTGTAATCCCAGCACTTTGGGAGGCTGAGGCAGGTGGATCACAAGGTCAAGAGATCAAGACCATCCTGGCCGACATGGTGAAACCCCATCTCTACTAAAAATACAAAAATTAGCTGGGCGTGGTGGTGTGCGCCTGTAGTCCCAGCTACTCGGGAGGCTGAGACAGAAGAATTGCTTGAACCCGGGAGGCAGAGGTTGCAGTGAGCTGAGATCGTGCCACTGCACTCCAGCCTGGTGCCTGGCCACAGAGCAAGACCCTATCTAAAAAAAAAAAAAAAAATTAGTTGGGCCTGGTGGCAGTCACCTGCAATCACAGCTATTCAGGAGGCTGAGGCAGGAGAATCTCTTGAACCTGGGAGGTGGAGGTTGCAGTGAGCAGGAGATCACACCACTGCACTGCAGCCTGGGTGACAGGGTGAGACTCCATCTAAAAAGAAAAAAGATTTTCCCTGTTTTCATTTTGCATGTAAATAAAAATAGCTTTTATTGCTATATCTTGAAGTCTGTTACTATTTTATTCTGCAGTGTCTAATTTGCTGGTCATCCTATCCACTGTTTATTTTATCTCTCAAAGGTCAATATAGATTTTCAAAAATATTTCCCAAGCTTTGACTTAACTTTTTGTGAAATATAGTTTTAGTAACTCTTTTAGTGTCTTTGTTTTACATTTGTGTTAGTTCTGAATTGGTTTCAATGGATTCATTTGTCTCCTCATTATGGACCATGTTTTCCTGTATGCCTGGTAATTTCTATTGTATCCTAGACACTAAATTTTAACTTGCTGAATGCTAAAGTTTTGTATTTCTATACATATTCTTGAGTTTGTTCTGGGAGAGAGTTAAATTACTTAGAAGCAGTTACTTTCTGTCTTGTTCTTTTTTATTTTGTTTGGTTTGAGACAGAGTCTCACTGTCACCCAGGCTGGAGTGCAATGGCGCGATCTTGGCTCACTGCAGCCTCTGCATCCTGTGTTCAAGCGATTCTCATGCCTCAGCCTCCCAAGTAGCTGGGATTACAGGAATGCACTACCACGCCTGGCTAATTTTTGTATTTTTAGTAGATATGGGTTTTACCATGTTGGCCAGGCTGGTATTGAACTCCAGTACCAGATCAAGATATCTGCTGACCTCAGCCTCCCAAAGTGCTGGGATTACAGGTGTGAGCCACCACGCCCAGGATCTGTCTTGCTTTTTAAGATTTGCTAAGTGGGATCAAAGCAGAGCTTGGTCTAGGGTGAAATTTTTCCCACTACTGAGGCAAGTCCCTTCCGTTTTCTCTACCCAATACCTTTGAACCATGAGGTTTTCCATTCTGTCCGGTGGGTACTTTTCTTGGCCCTGTGTGAGCACCAGGCAATATTATTTTTTTCAAAAACTTCTTATTTTATTTAAACATTTCTTTAGAGATGGGGTCTCGCTCTGTTGCCCAGGCCCACCTCAACTCCTGGGCTCAAACGATCTTCCCACCTCAGCCTCCTGAGCGACCCTTTCAGATGGTTCTTTCCCTGCCCTCTGTAGTTTCCTCACGTGCATGTGTTCATTAGTACTTCTTTGAAACCTCTGCAGACACCTAAGAGTTTTTTTCCACTGTAGCTCTCTCCTCTCCAGTACTCTATCTTGCAAACTTCAGCTGCCTTGTTTTCCCTGGTCTTTCAGCTCTATTTCCTCAATCAGGGAAAATTCCATGCTCCTGTGTAGGGTTCCATCTTCCCACATAGCTTTCTTCCTTCTTTGCATGATAATCTTCGATTGGAGGCCAGTCATTGTGAACTCTAACTTGATATGTGCTGGAAATTTTTGCAAATATTCTTGAATGCTGTTCTTAGATGCAGTTAATTTATCTGTAAATAGTTTGATACTTCCAAGTCTTGCTTTTAAGCTTTTTCTTTACATGGGATGAAAACAACATTTCTTCTAGGATTTCTTTGTTTGTTTGTTTGTTTTGAGACAGAGTCTCACTCTGTCACCAGGCTGGAGTGCAATGGTGTGAACTTGGTTCACTGCAACCTCCGCCTCCCAGGTTCAAGTGATTCTCCTGCCTCAGCCTCCTGAGTAGCTGGGATTACAGGCATGTGCCACCACACTGGGCTAGCTTTTTTTGTTGTTGTTTTGTTTTGTATTTTTAGTAGAGATGAGGTTTCACCATGTTGGTCAGGCTGGTCTTGAACTCCTCACCTCAGGTGATCCTCCCACCCCAGCCTCCAAAAGTGCTGAAATTGCAGGCGTCGGTCACTGCATTCAGCTGTCTTCTAGGATTTCTTTTGTACCACTACTGAGGCAAGGCCTTTTTGAGTGTCCCACTGTATGTCTCATCATTACGTGGTCTGTCCACTCTGGAGGGTAGAAATGCAAACTGAGGCCTACAGCCCTGTTTGCTCTGGGGATTATATCCTTTAACCCTTGTCCTAATCACAGGTGTTTGTTCACACATGTGTCTGATCAGTACTTAGCTCGAGACTGGAGGGAGGACCATTTGGTGGCTCTCCAGGTTTTTCTCTCTGTGTATCTCTCACCTCTCTCATCCTCTACTTGACAAATTCTGTCCGCCTTGTGCCCCTGGACTCTCAACTCTGTTCTCAGCCCTGGGAGATTGCTGCTCTTGGACTGGACACCCACCTTGCACTAAACTTAGAAATTCTCCAGGAAGTAAAGCTTGGTCAGTCGAAGGACTCATCTTTTTAGTTTCCTCTCTGTAAGGATCACTGTCCCATGCTGGCTGATGCCCAATATCTGAAGACCTTCGAATGTTTTGTTCAGTTGTTTGTAGACTGAGATAAGGGATAGGTGTGTTGGGGAAATCTGGTCTTTGTTACTCCATCTTGGCCAGAGATGAAAAATACTCACTCTCCCTTTTTAGCTACTTTTCCTCTGTCTATAGACATGTTTGAGTTTCCTTTTTGTTTATTACATTTTCTGGACTCTCTTGCTCTATTCATACATTTCTACAACTTATAATCCATCATTGTTGTTTTCTCTACCATCCGCCAATTCTTCAAAACAACGGCTTAGTTTTTCATTGTTTCCCATCTGTCAGATCCAGTGGTCTCTTTCCAGAACTCAGACTCTTTGACCTCTTGACCCAACCAACTCCAGTGACCTCCTCTTGCCATCCTCTCCGACTGGCCTCCTCTCTGCAGGTTTCTTCTTTGTTGTCCAGAACTTTTTACTCCTTCTGCTCCATCCTACCTCTACCTATTATGGTCTCCAGACTGTTGCCATTCTAACCTCTCTAACTTACAACTTTGAGCATGTCTCTTTCTGGCTTAAAACTCTTCAGTGGCCTTAACTGCAGTACTGACCAAGCCTGGCTTGAGCCATCCCTGATTTCCCTTCTCCCCATGCCCAATAGACACACACACAGTTTCACTTAACTCCCACCTTGCGCTCTCGCATTACCAAGCCACCTGTGGATGCATGGACAGAAATGTCTATTTCATACCTTCATGCTTTTGCTCTCACTGTTTTCTCTTCATCAGATGCCCTGCTCTTTGCCCCAAGCCACCTAGCAAGCTTATATTTATGTTACAGGACTCAGATCAATTGTCTCTTTCTCCATGAGCCATTCATTTTATTTTTTATTTTGTAGAGGTGGGGTCTTACATGTTGCCCAGGCTGGTCTTGAACTCCTGACTTCAAGCAATCCTCTGGCCTCGGCCTTCCAAAGCACTGAGAATACAGGGGTGAACCACCACACCTGGCCTGAGGCATTTCTTTAACCCTGACACACACTAACAACTCTACTCAGAATCAACAAGCTCCTCCTGGATGCTTTCTCTGTGCCCTTCACCAACTTCTCCAAGTTCTCAACACAGTCCTCAAGACAGCATTTGATCTCTGTCCTGCCTCCCTCGCAACCATCAGCCTTCCCCACCCTGTTCTTCTTCTCTTGCTTAGATCTGACCATGTGACCTCATTTCATTTCCTCGGGTATAGAAACGTCCCTTTCTGACTCAGGGTCCTTGAACAGCTGTTCCTTCTCCCTGGAAAGCATCCCCCATCAGATGTCAGATCACAGCTTTAAAAAATTGTTTTTTTGGGACGTCTTTCTTAGTCGTACTCTGCCCTCACTATTTCTTTTTTAGCACTTGTCACAATTTGTATACATATTGGTGTGACCTTGGTATTTCTTCTCTTGCCTTTCTAGACTGCAAGAACTGCAAGGATGGGGACTATATCTGCTTTGGGATTTGGTTTTCGTTGTGTCTTACTCGTTTACCCTTAGAACCTGCAGAGCTGGTGTTGAGCAGACGTGTGTGAGCATTGTGCAGCACGGCCTCCAGAGGGCGAGCAGGCTCAGCCATCCCGCCTGTAGAGATCAGCCCAACACAAGCCAAGCCCCTCTTCAGAAGAGAAAGGGGAGGGTGCCTGTGGCCAGCGGCCCTGAGAAGCGGCACTCAACACACTTTAATTGCATGCTTCACATGCCAGACTCTTCCATACAACTGTAAACTCAAAGCCCGTCTGTCCTGTTTGCTGCTGAATCCTCATAAAATACCTTCCTGTATAATCTTGCACACAGTGCAGAAAACAATACATGTGAACACCCCATTTTTCCTGCTGGTATTGCCAGTAAACAGAAATAAAATCAGGCTGGGTGTGGTGGCTCACGCCTGTAATCCCGGCACTTTGGGAGGCTGAGGCAAGAGAATAGCTTGAGCCCAGGAGTTGGAGACCAGCCTGGGCAACATAGTGAGATCCTGTCTCTAAAAAAAAGAGATAAAATTAATACTCAGTAGCAGTGCTCCAGATTTACAGAACCACAAGCCCTGTTTTCTCTATTTCAGTATATTTTCTGGATATAAACTCTGGATTGGAAGCTGGGCCATAGAATGACATCCACAGGCCCTAGGTACTCTAATTTCCAAAGACCCCACTCTGTCATGCAGCATATGACACCATGTACACCCATGTTCCACATTGTGAATGCACACACATATATATAATCTTAATTATATATAAGCATTATTAAAATAACTGCTTTTGCAATCATACACCCCTGTTTATAATTTTCATTTTCTTTTTTTTTTCCGACAGAATCTCCTTGTTGCCCAGATTGGAATACAATGGTGCGATCTCAGTTCACTGCAACCTCTGCCTCCCGGGTTCAAGCAATTGTCCCTGCCTTAGCCTTCCAAGTAGCTGGTATTACAGGTGCCTGCCACCATGCCTAGCTAATTTTTTTTGTATTTTTAGTAGACATGGTGTTTCACCACGTTGGCCAGGCTGGTCTTGAACTCCTGACCTCAAGTGATTTGCCCACCTTGACCTCCTACAGTGCTGAGATTACAGGCACTTTACAATTTCTTATAACATTTTGAAACCAAAGTCCTTTTTGAAGTCTCAAACATTGTTGTAGATTTTTGAGAAAGCTGGAAGGCTGGGTGTGGTGGTTCATGCCTGGAATCCCAGCCCTTTGGGAGACCGAGGGATGAGGATTGCTTAAGCCCAGGAGTTCAAGGCCAGCCTGGGCAACATAGTGAGACCCCATCTCTAAAAAAAAAGCTAGGGCACATGGGAGTGTGCACACACCGCATGGATAGAGGCCCCTGATTTGAAATCTTGGTCCGTCATGTCACAGCAAGTACTGGCTGACTTCCTGCTGAGGAACAGATGTTGTGTGAGGTACTGGGGAGAGGGAGGCAAATAGAGAACTCACAGTGCAACAGAGGAGGCAGCTAGACAACCAGTTCAGATGGAATCTGATCAATACTGTGGAAGCACACAGCGGACACTCAGGCCTCCCATGCAGATCCAGATGTGTGATAGACTGAGTGGAGAAGCCACCAGAAAAGGGCCTAGACTGCTAAGCCAATGAGTTTGGACTTCCCATAGAGATGAGGAAGTCACAGAGGGCTTTTAAGCCAAGGAGTATTGGGATGCGAGCTGCATTTTGTGATGGACTGGTTGCTGCATAGAGGACTTCAAATGGTGTTCTCTCCTGTGTTCCTTGCTCCTTTGAGGTGATTCAGGAGCGGGATCAAGCACCCCCACCTCAACTTTAGACAGAATGTCCCAGCTGTTATCCATGTTGTACACTTGGGTGTCACAGAAATGCTTTGCTTGGAAAACGTAGAATATGAACTCCTTGAGGACAATCTTTTCATTCACTAAGGAACCAAGTATTGGCCCCGAGTAAGTGCTCAATCAATATGTGATGAGTTTATATGAATATGTGATGCAGGGAATTGATTTGAGAACTGGGATAGTTTGGATTATTATTCAGCAATTACTCACCCCGCTACCAGTTCCACTGTGGCAGAGTGCACTTGTCTGGATCAAGATGTTGGTCTTGGCTGTGTAATTTGCCTTGGCAATGGAATGTTAGTGGATGTGACGTGAGCAGAGACTTGCAATGTGCTCGTAGAGTTGGATTTACCCCTTTATGTTCTTGTGTTTTGCATTAAGAATATGCCTTCAGGCTGGGTGCAGTGGCTCATGCCTGTAATCCTAGCACTTTGGGAAGCCAAGAGTTCAAGACCAGCGTGGCGAAACCCCATCTCTACTAAAAATACAAACATTAGCTGGGCGTGGTGGCGCAGGCTTGTAATCCCACAACTTGCGAGGCTGAGGCATGAGAATCTCTTGAACCTGGGAGGCAGAGGTTGCAGTGAACTGAGATCGCACCACTGCACTCCAGTCTGGGTGACAGAGTAAGACTCTGTCTTAAAAAAGAAAGAAAAAGAAAAAGAATATGCCTTCATGAGCTGCTGACTAAAGGGAATAGGATATGGACCCCAGCTGCAGCTTGACAAATGGATACACCTGTGTAGCCACCCACACTCAAGCTATGGAGTGTTTTCCAGGTTCCTGAAAGTTCCTAGTGCCCCTTTAAAGGAAAATTTCCCCCATACCTTGCCCCAAGCAAACTTTGATTTGCTTTCAGTAACTACAGATTAGTTTTGACTGCTCTAAAATGTTATATGAGAGGAATCACAAGGTAACTGCTGTTTTGCACCAGAATTCTTTCATCCATATTTTTTTATATATTGCATGTTGTTCTGTGTGTCCGTAGCTTGTTACATTTTATGGTGGAATAACATTTCATTTGTGGATATAGCATATTATCTTCATCCATTTGCATGTTATAGATATTTGGATTCTTTGCAGGTTTTCCTATTTTTTTTTCTTTTTTTCTTCTTCTTTTTTTTCATCTTTTTTTTTTTTTTTTTTTTTTTTTTTTTTTTTTTTTTTTTTTTTTTTTTTTTTTTTTTTTTTTTTTTTTTTTTTTTTTTTTTTTTTTTTTTTTTTTT
>PVKP010022188.1:0-38029 GCA_004027715.1 Plecturocebus donacophilus | reverse complement strand
AGTCCAGATTCAGAACATAGAGAAAAGTCTCCCACATCTTGATGGGAAGAGCTGTGACATCAATCTTGCAAGGGTATGGATGTAGGGGGGCAGGATAATTTTTGATCATTTTTTGCAATTTACCACAGAGGTATTTAGAATCTATAAAGTGTTTTCACATGCATTAAACCTCACTATAGCCATGTGAGACAAAAACTATGATTCCTATTCCACAGATGAGTAAACTGGCTCAGAGAATCTGAATATTTAACCAGGTAACAATAGCATTTGTGCCCCATCCCACAGCAGCCTGAACTGTAAAAATAGAGAAAGCCTCTGCCATGTCATTAATTCTAAACCACACCTTTGGTATCCCAGCATGGGTTTTTTGTTTGTTCATTTATCTCATATTAGATGGTTCCCAAATTTAATGAGAATCTCTGATACTTGTTTAATGTGTCATATCCTGGCACTTGTTATAATACAGATTCCAGGGCCCCACCAGAGATTCTGATTCAGCCAGTCTGCTGAGGATGAGGGGTCTGCATTTTTAACGAGGAACTTCAGGAATCCTGATGCACATGGCTTGAGCTTTCCAAGTTGAGAACCACTGGCTTCTATTATGATACTGAGTGTTTGCAGTGTGGCATGTTTTCATGCTGTAGTAGAAAGTCTACACATGACATTTCCTTTGGTCAGCTTTCCAAATCTATGAGTTAATAGCGTTTGGGCAATTTTTTAATTTCTCTGAGCCTTTGTCTTGACAGCTTCAAAATAGGGACAATTGGAAAGACTCCCATAAGGCTGGTGTGAAGTTTCAATGAATAGCCTATGAAACACTGACCCTGGTGCCTAGTAGATCCTAAGTTCCTTTTTCTTCTCTGTTTATCTGAGAAGCTGCAAGACCAGTTGATAAGACAAGTCTATGAGAAGTGAAAAAAATAGTTTCTAGAATACACTGGAGACTTGCACTGTCAATACCCATAAGTGAGAAGTGATGGTCAAATATTCATCAGCACGTCAAAAAGCACATAGCTCTGTTTGAGGGGGGAAAAAAGCATCACATTCTTTAGATGCCTAGGAATCATGATTGGAAAGAGTGACAGGCTTGGTAGGCAACAGCTGTTGTCATTAGAGACCCAACTATATGCACAAGAGGCACAGAAGGGCTGGTCATGCCTCAACCCCTCCGGTCTTTTCCAAATTGCTGCGGACTTTCAGTGTCAGCACTATTGTCTGTACATCCCCAGACAATGCCAAAATGTATAATGATTCTATATTAAGACTTGGCCTTACTCAAGTGAATCATGTCATTGTGGATAGAATCCCTACAAAATATTTTCTTACAATAATATAAATGAAGCCTCTACAACATGGTATGTGGTATATTATCTCCAGATCCTGTGGGGGCTTTTAAAAAAGCTTCTGCATTAAAGTGATGAGCACATAGCTTGTTTCCTGCAGTTTTGCTATTTCAGCACTTTCTTGCCTATTTTTTATGCTTCTCCCATTCTATCTGTGTCCAGTCTGTTTCCCCTTTTTCTTCATCGCTTCTGTCTTTGTAAAATCATTATTTTAATTCTTTCTTGTTTTTTAAAAAAAATAAAGAAAAAGTGCCCTTTTTATCCAAATAATCAGAATCCAGTTTAAAATGGGTGCCTTTATTCTGCTTTACGGTATTTGCCTCTCCGCCTGTGGTCATCATCTGTACCAGTAGATGGAGCACATCTCCTATGTTAAACCGTAGGTTGTAGGGTGGGGTGTTTTTCCCTCATCTGTCATTTTTGCTGCAGTGAAATAGTAGTTGGAAGCTGGTATAATACAAAGTAAACCCCCTAATCTCGGCTAGACTACAGCATATACTTTTCTGACTCATGTCAGCAATGCAGGGCTTAACAGTAGCTGATCTAGATAGGTGGTGGCTGAAAAATAATGAGGGTTTTGTGTATGTGTGCATGCTTGTGTGGTCTGCGTTGTTTTCCAAGAGTTAGGAGCTGGTGCCAAAGCTACCTTTTCTTCTCTTCTCTCCTTCCCTCTCCTTCTTAATCTTCCTTTTGAATATCTCGACTTCACCTCTCTGCTCTTTCTCCTTAGTGTCAGGGCTCCCAGTTCACAGTGATAAGCACTTGTCTTTAAACCTCAAAGTAAAATTATACCTTGTTAGAGCATGAAGGAAACTTAAACATCATCTAATATTGAAAACAATAGGGGTCAGGTTAACAAAAGATTCATGATGAGATTTGGGGCAGTGCATGTCATTGGATCAGACTGTTGTTATGGTCGTCATTATCATTCTTATTGAGCTGTCATTCCTTAATGTTGGACTCATGGCATATAGAATTTTATTTTACTTTTACTTTTTTTTTTTTTTTTTGAGACAGGGTTTCATTTCTGTTAGGCTGGAATGCAGTGGTGCAATCTCGGCTCACTGCAACCTCCGCCTCCAAGCAATTTTCGCCCCTCAGCCTCCCAAATAGCTGAAACTACAGGCATAAGCCACCATGCCCGGCTAATTTTTTGTATTTTTCTAAAGACAGGGTTTCACCATTTTGCCCAGGCTGGTCTCACACTCCTGGTCTCAAGTGATCCATCCGCTTCGGCCTCCCAAAGTGCTAGTATTACAGGCATGAGCCACTGCGCCTGGCCACATAGAGAATTTTCTGACCTGCCTGTTTTTAACTGAAGTTACCAAACAATGCTGTCGAAAGCTGATTTGATCATTTTTATCAAATCAACCAGCTGTTTTAACTTTGCTGTATGTTGGGGAAGATGCAAGCCTGAGCTTTTGAGTCAGTTTGTTCCATATGTTGCTGCTGCAGTATCACGTGCATTTGGAAAGTTAGAGTTTCTCAAAGATCTGTCAGAATCAACTGGGATACTTGGAAAAACACAAATCCCTGGGCCCCATTCCTCTTATGCAGCACTAGAATCTTTAAGAGCTTGGGAATTTACATTTTTAACCATTTCCCACAAGTGAGTCTCACAGACCTCAAGTTTGAGAACCTTAGACTTAAGATATGATCACTGATTCTTGCTGCATCTCATCTGTTTTGGCTGGGTCTTCCCCACTAAACACTTCCATTTTTGGGAAAGCAAAGCAAAGAGGCAGAACTTGGGATTGGAAATCTTTTTCCTAATTCATCATTGAATACAGTGTACTTTGAAGTTAGATATATCTGAGTTTGAAACCAGACTTGACTAAATACTTGCTATGTGAGCTTCAGCAAATGACTGACCTTGCTAGGATTCAGCCACCTCATTTTTAAAATGCAGCTCATCATGTTGACTGCATAGGGCTGAGGTAAAGATGAAATTAGATGATGCTTATAAAGGGCTTAGCACAATTCCCACACGCTGGTAAGTGCATAATACATGGGATCTATTATCATTAATGGCAGCATTTCCATCCACTGAAAAAAAATTCAACCCCATATGACACCAAAAGCATGATTCACAAAAGAAAAACTGGACACACTGCACTTCATCAAATTAAAAACTTTGCTTTGCAAAAGACCCTGTTAAGGGGATAAAAGACAAGTTACCAACTGGGAGAAAATATTTGCAAATCACATATCCGACAAAGACTCCTATCCAGGATATATAAAGAACTCTCTAAATTTAACAGTAAGAAAATGAACAGTCCAATTAAAAAATGGACAAAAGACTTGAACAGAAACTTCAGCCAAGAAGATATATGGATGGAAAATAAACACATGAAAAGTTTTTCACCATCGCTAGCCATTAGGGAAATGCAAATTAAAACCACAATGAGATACCACTATGTTAGAATGCCTAAAAGAACAATTGCTGACAGTACCTGACATTAACATTCGCTGAAGAATGCAGAGATATTGGACCTTTCACACATTGTTGGTGAGAATGTAAAATGGTTCAGCACTTTAGAAAGCAGCATGGCAGTTTCTTAAAAATTTAAGCATATGCTTACTATATGACTAGCGATTATTACACATCTGGACATTTATCTTAGAGAAATGAAAACTGATGTTCACACTAAAACCTGTGCATGAATATTTACAGCAGCTTTACATGTAGTAGTCCAAAACCAGAAACAACATAAATGTCTTTCATCAAGTGAATGGTTGAACAAATTGTGGTACGTTCATACCACGGAATACTATTCAGCAATAAAAAGGAATGAACTATAGATACACACGATTTAGATGAATTTTAAGATCATTATATGGAGTGAAAAAAAACTCAAAAGTTGATATACCGTATGATTCCGTTTATATAACATTCTTGAAAGGACAAAATTACAGAGATGGAGACCAGATAAGGGGTTACCAGGTGTTAGGGAAGGGGAGGCAGGGAAGGAGTTATGCCTATAATTAAGGCTGCACGAAGGAGTTCTTTGTAGTGATGTCACAGTTCTGTGTTTTGATTGTGGTGGTGGTGGTTTCAGAAATCCACATATGTAATATACTGTATAATTATATACACATACAAAAAATGAGTGCATGCAAAAACTGGTGAAATCAGAGTAATATCTGCAGTATAGTAAATTGCATGGTATTGTGCCAATTTCTTGGTTTTGACAATGCATGATAGTTATGTAAGACGTCACTGTTGGCGGGAGCTGAGTGATGGGTACATTGGCTCACACTGCTTTTGGAGCTTCTTGTAAATCTATAATTATTTTACAATTAAAAGTTTAAAAAGTTAACCAAATTGCGGCCCCAATCTCAGAATGTCAACAGCTAATTGAATCAGTAAATGAGTGGGGAAAAAAAAACCCTTGGTAATATTGGTTTTCATATTGAATTTATGGGCTAAAAGCTAAATTTTGAAGAGGCATATGATGCAAAAAATTTTGAGGAGACCTATGTCAATGAAAAGAGTCAAACTCTGTAAAATATTTAAGAGATGTATTCTGAGCCACATATGAGGGCCATGATCCATGACACAGCTCCAGGAGATCCTAAAAACATGTGCCCAAGGTGGTCAGAGTGCAGCTTGGTTTTGTGCACTTTAGGGAGACCTAGGTCATCAGTCAATACATGTAAGATTGGTTGGAAAAGTTATTATCTAAAGACCTGGAATCAATAGAAAGAATGTTAGGGTTAAAATAAGGGGTTGGCCAGGCACGGTGGCTCACACCTGTAATCCCAGCACTTTGGGAGGTCGAGTTGGGTGAATCATGAGGTCAAGAATTCGAGACCAGCCTGGCCAACGTGGTGAAACACCATCTTTACTAAAAATACAAAAAAATTAGCTGCACGTGGTGGCCGGTGCCTGTAATCCCAGCTACTCTGTAGGCTGAGGTAGGAGAATCGCTTGAACCCAGGAGGCAGAGGTTGCAGTGAGCCAAGATCGCGCCACTGCACTCCAGCCCAAGTGAGTGTGTGAGACTCTGTCTCAAAAAATAATAAATAAAGGGTTGTGGAAGCCAGGGTTTTACTATGCAGATGAAGTCTCCAAGTAGTAGGCTTCAGAGTTCTTATCAGACCTTGAAAGGTGCAAGACTCTTAGTTAATTCTCTCCTAGATCAGGGAAAAGACCTAGAAAGGGAAGGGAAGAAAGTCTATAGAAATGTAGATTTTCCCCAGAAGAGACAGCTTTGCAGGGCCATTTCAAAATATGTCAAAGAAATATATTTCATGATAAAATACTTCGATTTCTTTCAGATCCTGCTGTATGTCATGCGATGAATGTTATTGCTATGAAGAGTCTGTCTGGTGAGTCTTAAGATCTCTGCTTTAATGTTAGTGGTGGTTAGTTGTCCCTGAATTCCAAAGGGAGTAGGGTATAATGGGGCATGTCTGATCCCCTCTTCCCATCATGGCCTGAACTAAATTTTCAGATTTACTTTGGAATGCCCTTGGCTGTGAGGGGTTCATCAGTTGGTTGGGGAGCTTAGGATTTTATTTTTGGTTTACACATATGATTGATACTGAAAATTTCTTAAGACAATTACTAGATTGTGTTTCTTTTCTTTCTTGCGCTGGCTAAATGCCACACTATCACCAGAGTGCTAACATCTTCTAGAATATTCGGTGGGAATTTTTACAAAATAGGCGAGGCATGGTGGCGCACACCAGTTATCCCAGCACTTTGGGAGGCTGGGGAGGGAGGATTGCTTCAGCTCAGGAGTTCAAGATCAGCCTGGGCAACATAGTGAGACCCTGTTTCTATATTTCAATTTAAAAAAAAAGAAAAAATATCAACACTACATTTTTTCTTTTTTTTTAGTGTTGATATTATTCTTTGATCACAATCCATTCTTTTTTCCATTATACAAATGCGTAATCTTCTGGCCATTTACAAATTCTAGACAGCAAAGATGAGGTGACTTTTGTAGCACCTTTTCTAAGCACAAAAACTTAAAAGTGGGTGGTGGTGTCAAGCAGCATTAAAAAGTCACCCGGTTGTATTCAGAGAAAGGACAGCTTAAAAGAGCAGCAGAGCAATTCAGCCCTTAAGCAGAGACCTTATTTATATGCCACATTTCAGCTGGGAAGAGATTTTATGACCAAATCTTAGAGCTTTAAAGATGAAGTCTATAATATAAACATCCTAGAAGCATTAACTCTAACAGCACAAGGAGAGCTTGACGCATACCCCAATTTATTATTTTAGTTCTCTTCTGCATGAAAGATATTTCAGTAGTCAGTGTAACACTTCCATTTATATTATTCTCATCTCTGGACTTTTAGATATGATACAAAGTTATGTGTAAAATTGAGTTATAAACCTTAATGTATATTTGAATCCACAGAATAGATTTAGGTTTGGGGTCCTAGAATGAACTTCATCACTTCATTTCCCTTGACAAGACAGAGTTATGGATGTAGGATGAAAAAGCGGAGCTTTCATTATGATCTGCTATGGCTTTTCATTCAGGAAGGGGTAAATGGGAGCTACTTATTCCCTCTTGGGTTACCATTTAGGTCAATATAGTTAAAATAAGGCAACAGGGCCGGGCACAGTGGTTCACGCCTGTAATCCCAGCACTTTGGGAGGCCGAGGCAGGCGGATCACTTGAGGTCAGGAGTTTGAGACCAGTTTGGCCGATATGGTGAAACTCAGTCTCTGCTAAAAATACGAAAATTAGCCAGGAGTGCTGGCGGGTGCCTCTAATCCCAGCTACTCGGGAGGATGAGGCAGGAGAATTACTTGAACCCCAGAGGCGGAGGTTGCAGTGAGCTGAGATTATGCCATTGCACTCCAGCCTGGGCAACAAGAGCGAGACACCATCACAAAAAAAAAAAAAAAAAAAAAAAAGCAACAGGTAGAGAAAGTAACAAAAGTCCTATCAGTTCTATGCTTTCTGTAAACCTAGCCTCCAAGCCTTCTTATACTGTTCCCTCTATTAGGAATGCTCTTCTCTCTTCCTCTCTCACCTCAAACTACCCGTGCCCCACTCTCTCTAGTCAATTTCTACTCATCCTTAAAAACTTAGAGCAAAAGCTAGCTTCCTAGGTTGGGTCTGGTCCCCAACTGTACCCTCTTCTATAATCCTGGACTTCTCATTCATAGCCTTTATTAGAGGTATAAATTAAAAGAGTAATACTTAAATTTTTATATTATGTCTTCTCTACTATACCATAAAGTCTACCAGGGCAGAGAGACACCTAACCTACGCAGATCCACATTCCCAGAACTGTCTCTGGTATATAGTAGATGTTCAACAAACATTTGTTGAATACAGTAAAGAATTAATGAAGGTAAAAGTAGAGTCAGAGAAATTCTAATAGTTGTAATATCTAACATTTATTGATCACTTACTATACATCATGCTAGGTACTGTGTTCAATGTTTTTCATACGCTGTGGCATTCAGTTCTTACCAAAATCCTAAGAGAGAAGTGCTGTCATTACTCCCACTTAGTAGGTAAGAGAACTGAGGCTTTAGAGGTAACATTTTTTAGTCATGTAACAGCTTTTCTTTTTCCTATTCCTTTTCACCGTCTTCTCCCTTCTCTATCCATTCTATATCTACCTTCACCCTTTCTCTGTGGATAAAATTCTTGATGTAAATGTCAGAGAGAAGTCACTTTGTTCTAGACATGCTTTGAGGACATTGCTCCCTAAGGAGAGGCTGCTTCTAGAGCCAGTATTTGATGCAGCGAACAAGGGAAGATCAAGTTGCCTGATTCGGGGCTTCAGTATATGTCTCTGGCAGTCTGTGTATGTTTGGATGACACACTGAGGCAGGTTCAAAAGAACTGTTCTGCTTATTCTAATATATATGGTAATATGGTACTTTAGTTATGGTAGTAACTTCTAATCAAAGAGTCTGAAAGTTCTTTTTCAATCTATCAATTTCAAAAAAATATAATTTTAAATATGGGCTCATAATACTATTGAAAGTCAAATATGTGAGCAGCAAACTGCCAATATTTTACTTTTTTCCACTCTGACTTCATGGTTCCTCCACTGATGCTAGCCACTGCTATCATCACAGTTTACCAGTTTCACAATATATATTACATACCAAGTAGGCTGCAGTAGCTTTCTCCCGTGGCATTTGGAAACACATTAAAAATAATCAGCTTGACTTTTCATCCCCTTCACACCCTCTGCATTTCCCTTTTGGAGAGCTCAGAGGGAGGTGAAGTGGGAAGAAAATCAACACGAAGAAAGGAAAATAGAATTTTGCCCCTGTAGACAACAGTGTGTAAAACCAAATCTGTTGTTGTTAATCCAGGTTCAGCTTCCATGCTGGCCTTTTTGTGTCTATCATTTTATTTCGGTTTAATAGTGATGGTCCATTCAGAAGTATTCTTGTACTTACCTCTCTTTCTGCCTATCTTTATAGCCTTGCTGTGCCATTTGATGTTGCAGCTTTAGTTTATTTTGGTATTGTTCTTGATGATTCTCACTTCCTTCGCTATGGTCATTCATTTTTATCTACATCCTTGTATAATTCTCCACTCCCTCTTCATTTCTCAGATCCATAACATAGCTTTTTTTAAAAACTCCCATGTATTGTTTCTGAACCTTGACCCTTTTTGTTAATGTTTTATTCTCTTAATTTATCCCTACATGTTTTATTTTGTAAAATTTCTCTGCAGTTTCTCTCATTGAATTTCCAGCTGCGTATTTCTTGTTGAGGTTTACTTTTGGCAGAGGGTTCACTTGGTTACATTCTTCTTTCATTACTGAATTTAATTGACGAGGCTTTTCATCCCTACTTTTTTGGTCTCCAAATATATGTGGACTAAGCAGTTTGAAGCTTTGAGTGAGGGCAAGTAGAAGCAACACTGCAGTTAGAGGGAGAAGGTCTGAGCTCAAGTCTAAACTCTGCCACTTCAGAACCTCATCCGTAAAACAAAAAGAATGATATTACCAGCTCTGCTAAGGGATCAAATGAGATAAAATATGTACAAACAGATAACAAAAGTCTCCTACTTGAGGGACCTTTGGTCTTCATGGAATTTTTATTCCATAAAATGGCACCTCTTTTCCAGTTAATACAAGGCCAAAATAAAATTATGAAAAATGTTAAATTAATCATCAAATGTTTAAAACTGTATCAGATTCTCCAAGAGAGTCTAATTAACCTCTTGGTAAGGATAGCTGAGTAATGGCACAGAGAATGCAGATTGTATCTACATCTCTCAGGTATAGAAGATACCCCAAGAAGCTATGCATCTGTGTCAGGGGAGGTTGTGGGGAAAGGAATGGCATGTGAAAACTTACTCGCAATATTCAAAATAAATTCGAATTAAAGGAGATCTTAGTCTCTAGGATTCAGAAATTTTTACTCAAATTTCCCATACAAAGAAGGACTCTCATCTTAATCATTCACTTACATAGGTTGTACAAATTTTGGATAAATACTTTCAGTAATGAGTGTTTGCTATTTCATGAAGCAACCCATTTCGTCAGAGGTCCTGTTCCAAGCAAAATCAGACATAACATTCACCTACTAATTCCAGCAACTTCCTGAACAAGTCCAATTGTTTTTACCTGGGGCAGCTCCTTGATATTTCTGAACAGCTTCTGGGTTACCTTTTCTAAAGCTCAAATTCTTGCACCTTTAACTGTTTCTCATATAATGTGGTTTTCCAATGCTCTTCAATGTTCCAGACTATTCCACTTGTCAATGCCCTCAGTACTCTGGACCTGTTCCTACCATAGAGGTCTTGACAAGGTGATGTCACCCAGGAAGTTCACTTGCCTTGAAAACATGGGTGCTATCACTAATTTTACAGAGTTACATTGTAGCCCGTCAACCCTCCAGCAGGAGTCAGCAAGTTTTCCTATGTATGTGTGTCAAGAACTTCCATAAACTAATTTATTTTCAGTAAGATAGTTGAAGGTTCTGAGTTAAACTATAGATAATTTCTTATTGCTATGTAGGAACCAGAGGTGTGTGTTCAATATAATTGGAGCTGTGGAATTCATTAAGGTGGCAATGTCCAATATGTGATGTTTATGCAAAAGATAAAATACTATATGTCAAGCTCTTTATTTTTAAACTGTTAGTGAGTTTTTACTTGATGCTCTGCATATAAAGTGTTTTACATATGCAGTAGCCCTGTGAGGTAAGATAATTAACATTCCCATTTTAAAGATCAGGACAATGAGGCACAGAGAGACTTATTAATTTGTCTAAGGTTGTCTAGTAAGTGAATCTGAACCCAGGAAATCTGAATCCTGACCCCATACTACCTCACCTCCCTAGGCAGTGCATAATTGGAACATAATGTCAGTTAATTGGTTGTGTTTCCCTAAAAGAAAAATATGAACAAGATGGTACCCTAAAGATTGTTTTTCTCAAGTTTACAAGGTCCGTTTTATGAACTATTGATATCTCAATGTAATCTGATGGGGAGAAAATAGTTTCCATGTTTAAGGTCACATAGTTAGTTGCCATTTTTTATCAGCTTTGCCACTTTGCCTGTGAAATGGAAATGACAGATTTCCATGCCATATTGTTCATGAAACTACTTTGTAGGCAGTGAATACATTGCACATGCTTGTAGCTTCTCAGACTATTCATAAATTTCGCATGCCTAGGAATGCTATTTAAAACAGTTGCATCTCCAGTTGTTTACCTTTGTTTTTCAAAGGGTTTTAAAACTTGTTTAGTTGACAGTTCTAAAGCAGTTAAAACACATAATAATGAATTAAGAAGTTTAAGAATGTTTTCACAAGTAGACGAAATGTGCAGGCGATGGTAGAGGGTAAGAAATGCAAACAATTAAAAATCTTATAATAATATATTGTAATTGTCAAAGCACAAATTCAGTTAGGTTCAACTATCTATGGTGCTCAAAGAAGCATGGAAGAGAAATTTACATTCGTTATGTTGGGCCAGTCCTGTATATACTTACAATAACAATCACCACAGCAACAATAAAGCCCCAGTGACACAAATTCTCTAAATTAATATTGTCTTTTAATGGGACAATATGAATGTCTTACATCCATCTCTGCTTTAACATCCGAGTCCTATTTATTAGCTAACTTCCTTTTATCCATCTTTGTTCCTCACACACTATGAATAATTCTTTCAGTTGTTCGTACCATCTCCCTTCACGTGATATAGTTACCGAATTATCATGGCCCACTTATAAGCATCGCTTTGGAAGACTAAACAAATTAAGTCCATTCAATCTCTCTGTGCAAATGACATTTTCAAAAACAAATTGAAAAAAAATCCATTCAATATAAGATGCAATAAAGATGTCATAAAAACTGGGCACAAAGTCAAACCAAGAAAGTTTATACTTTTTAATTATTGTCTTCCCCAAATGGGAAGGAAGATAAAAAAAAATACAAGAACTTTAATTTTTGAGACCAGACTGGGAAACTGTAATTACATTAGCAACATCCAACAGTGTTATCAACACTGAGCAATTCCTCTCATCTCAACACAGCAGTCGACTCAGAAAATCACACCTTCCAGCTCATGGGATTTGTGACACTTAGTAATGCATGTGTAATTGGGTAAAAATAGTCATTACTGAACAGTTTATTTTTTTATTTGCTTCAGTATTTCTCTAAAGGGAAAAAAAATACTCATAGATCTCCTGCTGCTGCTTCAAGAAGGCTATGGGCAGGTTCCATCTGAAGGAGTATATAGCATGACTTTTTTCACTTTCAGTCATGTAAGTGCTGCCATATTCCCGACAGGAGAGAAGTGGTGCCAGCAGAATCACTGGGAGTTCTTCTCCTTACAAAGCAGCAGGAGCTGCTGGAAGATTCCCAATCACTTTCTCTTGACCAGATCTCTTTGTCTCTATTTATGCTAATTTCTCACATTCTTGGATGCTGCTTCCAGAGCGTATTCCTAAAGTATGAATCAGTAATGTTCCTCCTCTGCTCAAAAACCTACCGTGTCCTCTTATTGCTGATTGCTTAAAGTCTATACTTCCAGCATCCATCCAGAGAATCAGTTCATTAGGAAATGGAGCCCCATTCTCTTGGTAATGCTTATTTTCCTCTTTTCTATATCTTGAACCCTCTGCTTTTGTCTTGTTTGGCACCAGTGTTCTACTTTTGTTGGTGCTGTGTCCTCTCCTTGAACTGCTTTTTCTCCTCCCTTTTGCCTGTTCAGATCCCTGGCTTTCCTCTAGCCCTCATCCATCCACAAGGCCTTCTCTATCTTCCTGTCATTCAAATAAAGGCCTTTTCTTCCAGAAAGAAGCAAGGCCATACAAATGCAAAAAGGGACTTAGGGATGGGAAAGTTTACCCCTCACCTTTAATTCCATGTAGTTCAAATATATAATTGCCACATTTCATTCCATTTTTAACTCCACCTTGATGTTCCATGGCATCTTTTTAATACTTTCATTTATTTTTTGAAACAGAAAATTACTGCTTTCTTCCAAAGTTGTTGGTCCTCCTCTGTGTTCTGTGTCTTTTATGCTACCTTATACTCAAGATGCATAAAGCTGAAATTCCAAACATTGTCCTTGAGAATTCTTTTCTCTCCTTTGCTGCCCTTCTGATCTCCAAGAACTATAGTTTCTAGTGTTAACATCTTCCCCTCCTCTTCGCTGTTACTGCCTTAGTTGAACCTTCACCATTTCCCTGAAGATTTTCTGCACCAGTCCACCAGTAGATCCCAGGCTTCAAGCCTCATCCACATTCAGATGCTTAATTCATCCTCCATGTTTGCCTTTGTTCTGAAAGGAAAATATAATCATTTAATGAAAAAATTCCAGAGTGGCACTCCATTGCTTTTAGCATACAATTGAAACTCTGTAGTTGAGCTGCCACATTTTCTCTGATCTGTCTTGAGTCTTTCCTCCCATTCTTTCTTCCTCTTAATGTCAGTCTTATCCTTCCCCACCACTTGAACTTGAACATGACAAGGTCCTTTGTGACCCACAACACTCTCTCTACCTGCAATGTGTTACCCCATCTTTTCTCCTCAACATCCCCTATTCAATAATCAAAATTCCTTTTTCAGGTATCATCACACCTGAGAAAGTTTCCAGGACACCCAGATCTAGTTAACATTCTATTTCTCTGTGTGTATTTAATCCTTTCACAGCACTTAAATATCAGTTTTAATGTTGATCTCCTTAAATAAAATCTGAACATCTTGAAGGCAGAGCAGCTAGCATCTAGCCCAAGACCTGGCAAAATGAAGTCCTTGTAAATAATTATGGATGCATGAATAAATGGCATGTAATCAGAAGTTTCTCTATGTGGCTTTTTATGTTTAGAATTGTTCATTAGTCTACATATGTGAGTATGTTTTTCTAAGATTACAAGCACTTTGACAATGAAGGACTCGGTGTCTCTAAAACTGCACTGGAGTAAATAGCCTTACACAGGAGGCAATTTGAGAAATACACTAGGGATCATGACAGAGAGTAAGAGGTTTAATATGTGGACTGATCAAGAGGCTACATTTACACCTTTATTCCTCCTTTCTGCTCAGCCTTTAATGGATACATCTTTGGGTTATCGAGCAGAAGAGTAATCATTTCTCAGGACATCATTTTCAGGTCTAGCCAAGGGCACCCATCAACAGAGCCCATCATCAGCTGCAGTTGACCAAATCTCTAATTTGGCTGTTATCACTGAACTCTTTTGTAAGAAAGGTTGACTAAGCAGTGACCTTGTCTGTTTCACAAGGTATAGAGGGCTCTCCCTCTAAACTCCCTTAAGTTTCAAGACCTTTCTTTCTTGTTAATATCTGGGAACCATAGATGAAGTATGAATAACCACTGAGGGAGTGGTGTGATAGAGACAAAATAGCAGATCAACAGTCCAACAGGCCAGAATCCTACTCTTGATGAAACTATTAATATCACAACCAGAAAATCTAATGGCACAGTGTTTTTAATATCTTAAAGTTATACATAATTTAGAATGAAAAAGACAACATAGTTTAGTAAAAGGAGTAAATATAGGAACCCAAATGCATACCAAAAGTGTATCATATTGTCAAACTATTCTAGTTTCATGTATTTTTTTTGACATTTGGTTGACATGGAGCTCAATCATGTTTTTGTAATAACTTGAAACATGGTACTTCCCACGCATTTTTCTGTAGCCTACTATATTGTACTGTATCATATAGCTCTTCCATACCAGCCAAATTGCTCCACAACTTGTTCCTAAAAAAGTCTCATATTCTGACTTTTTCCTAGAATCCCTTCCACTCCTCATATTACCTTTTTCAGAATTATGTCCTTTCTTCAAGACCTAGCTAACTTGATAAAAACTGTATGGTACTAGAAAGGCAAAATGACTACTGACTTTGAAGGACTTTATCCTGCAGGCAGTAGAGATCCCAAGAAGTTTGAATGGCGGTATGTGCAATGTGATCAGAGCTTTGTTTAGGAACAGAACTCTCCTCCAAGATACTATTATCCCCAAATAGGTATTGTAGTGTCTTGGTCCATTTAGGAGAGTTAAATATAATAATTTGTGACTGTTAAATTTTGCGTAAGTTATAGACTCACTTAATTCATCAAACTTATGTAATGTATAAAAAAATCTAAGCAATAGTAATTTTGTTCTTAAGTTTTTTATTTTCAAAGTGCTTCACACAAATATTATTCCAAAATAATACTATCAGTGTTATATCAAGAAGGATAACTGATGGACTCTAGATCTAAACATCAGTAGTATGATCATGGCAAGCAGGAACTGCTCCTGATTTAAATTCTGAGTAGCATTAGGCCAGTAATTAACTCATTCATTCATTCAAAATATGTTTTTGATTTCCTATTCTAAGCAGTATTAGAGGCACTTGAGACAAGATAGCAGAAAGAGCAGACCAAAATCCCTGCCAGCATGGAGCTTATATTCCAGAAGGAGGAGACAGACAATGATCAAAATAAATAGTAAAAAATAGAATAGGTTAGAAAGTGATGGATGTTACCAAGGGAAGTGAAACAGGAAAATGGGATAGGATGCAGAAAGAGAATGCTCAATGAGGAAGGCTCACTGAGAAAGTGATAGTTGGGCATAGAACTGAAGGAGGTGAGGCAACATGTCAGAAAATAAGAGTATTTATGGTAGATTGTTGCAAAAACAAACACAAACATAGCCATTCCTATATCCATGTCCTTTGGTAGCCCCTTTCACACTGATTCTAGATTTAGTCATATGACCTACTTTGACCACTGACACAATAGCAATTATGATTCTAGCAGAGACTTGAGATGTATTATGTTCTATGGTGCCTTCTCTCTCCCTCTCCCTCTCTCCTCCAAAACCTGTGACCATTATTACGTGAACAAGCCTGGGTTACACTGTTAGATGATGAGAAACACATTTCCAATTCATTCCCATTGCCCTATCAACATCAAACCACTGCTATTCTAATATAAAAGCATTCATAGATCATATATAAACAAATGGACATTAATGTGTTCCAATAAAATTTTACTTACAAAAAGAGGTAGCAGACCAGATTTGGCTAGTAGCCTGTAGTTTGCTGACTGCAGTCCTGGACCTTTCAGCCTCAGCCAAACTGGTTGATGAGAACTATCCAGTCAACCCAGAGAATCATGAGAAGTAAAGTAATTATTTCTGGAGCCAAGTGAACAAGGAGGACGGTAGAAGGGCATAAGGGCAGAAGAAACAGGATGGGGTGGGGAATGGAGTAGACCTAATAGATGAGCTGTGAGGACCATTGTGACAGAGAGTGACATGATTCTACTTCTGTTTCGACTTCTGTTTTTAAAGCTCAGTCTGGCTGCTATATTGAAAATATTCTGTATAGTACCAGGGAAAAAGCAGGGAGATCAATTAAGAGTCTGTCGTGATAGCCTGGGTGGGAAGTGGTGGTAGATTAAATATGGGTGGTAGCAATGGAGGTTGTGACAAGGGGTCAGAATCTGGGTACGTATTGCTTAAGATTCATTGATAATTTGGATGTCAGGTACGTGAGAAAAAGAGGAATTAAAGATGACTTTGTGGCTTTTGTTGTGAAAAATTGGAAATTGCTATTTGAGATCAAGAAGGTTTGTGGAAAAATATAAGAAATTTTATGTGGTACATTTCCCTCCCCCCTCTATGATTTGATATAACATCTTTGGGAAAATATAGTTAATTACATTAATTTTTAATTTAAAAAACCATGTTGTTTATTTAAAAGTCATAATACCCTAGAGGCATGGTATGCGTGCATATATATATGTATATACTTTATATATTTACATACCATTAAAAATGACAAATTTTGCCCCCACTTGTACTTCTCTTCTAATCATAATTCCCAAAGAAAACCTCTTTTAGATATTTTATCTGGAAGTTATCTTCATAACTCTATATAATATGCTTGTTCGTTATACACTGATTTGTCTGCTTTAGACATTATCTTTTTTCTTCCTGGTTTTTTTCATTGTTTTTATTTTGTCTTTTTTGTTTTAAAATAATTACTTGACAAATAAGGATTGTGTATATTAAAGGTGTATGATGTGATGAATTGATATGTATATGCATTGTGTAATGATGACCACAATCAAATTAACTTACACATCCATCACTACCCATGTTATACATTAGATTCCCAGAACTTCATCTTAAAGTGTGTACCCTTGGATCAATGACTATGTGGTACATTATTTTTAAGATGTCTAGTAGTAGATATTCAAGTAGGTATTATATATATATGGGTCTGGAGTTCAGGGGAGAGAAGTAGACTAGAGATATAAATTTGTAATAATCAAGACATAGAACATATTTTAAATCCATGAGTTTGATAAGATCACCAAAGGAGTACATTATACATTGGAGACAGAAAAGTATAAATGCCCATCAATGGATAAAGAAAATGTGGTACATATACACAATGGAATACTATTCAGCCATAAAAACAATGAAATCCTGCCATTTGCAACAACATGGATGAAACTGGAAGACATTATGGTAAGTGAAATAAGCCAGGCACAGAAAGATAAATATTGCATGATCTCACTCATGTGGAATTAAAAAATAATAATTTGGTCTCATAGAAATAGAGAGTATAATGATGGCTACCAAAGGCTGGAGTTGTTAGGGGGTAAAGGAGACAGGAGGATGTTGGTCCATAATATTTAGATAGAAAAAATAAATTTCAAGAGATCTATTGTATAGCAAAATGTCTAGTTAATGATGATATGTTGTACTCTTAAAAATGTAAAGAGTGGATGTTATCTGCTGTCACCACAAAAATGATAAGTATGCGAAGTAATACATTTGTTCATTAGCTAGATTTAGCCATTCTACAATGTATATATACTTCAAAACATCATGTTGTGCATAATAAAAGCATACAATGTCATCTGTCTACTAAAAATATGTGTGTATACGGTTAGGCATGGTGGCTCACTCCTGTAATCTCTGTACTTTGGGAGGCCAAGGTGGGCAGGTCACTTGAGGTCAGGAGCTTGAGACCAGCCTAGCCAACATGGTAAAACCCTGTTCCTACTAAAAATACAAAAATTAGCCAGGCGTAGTGGCGCATGTCCATAATCCCAGCTACTGGGGAGGCTGGGCCAGAAGGATCACTTGAATCCAAGAGGTGGAGGTTGCAGTATGCCAAGATTGCACCACTGCACTCCAGCCTGAGTGACAGGGTGAGACCCTGTCTCAAAAAAAAGAAAAGAAAGTATATAAATAACTGAGCCTTGGGACATTCCAGCACTAAGATGTCAGGAAGATGAGAGGAATTGACGAACATTAGGCAGAACTGAGAAAGATGTCAGAGGGATAGAAATAAAACTGGGAGAGTGGAATATCCTGAAGGTCACCTCAGTAAAGTGTTCAGATAAGGCCGAGCATGGTGGTTCACACCTGTAGTCCAAGCACTTTGGGAGGATGAGGTGGGAGGATTGCTTGAGCCTGGGAGGTTGAGGCTGCAGTGAGGTGAGATGGTGCCACTGCACTTTAGTCTGGGCAACAGAGTGAGACTCTGTCTTCAAAAAAAAAAAAGTGTTCAAGTAAGATGAGAACGAAGAATTAACCTTTGTATTTATCAGTGTGGAGGAAATTGGAGTCTAGTACAAAGTGAATTTTTATGGAGTTACGGACATGAATACCTGATAGGCATCGGTTTAAGAGGAGTTGGAATGAGAGAAAATGGGCACTATGAATACAGAGAGCACTTTAAGGAGTTTAGCATGAAGGAGACTAGTTCAGAGGGTTATTAGATTAATATTTCAGGGTGGGGTTAAAAAGAATCCTGTTTTTTTTTTCTCTAAAGAAAATGGCCCAGTGGGAGAGAAAATGATGCGGAAAAGAGAGTGAGGCCATCTTAGAGGCAACCCATTCAAGCCACCAGATGGCTGTATCAGTGCAAGTGACTTCAGATGAGAAAGAGAAGCAATGTCCTTAGGTAGATAAGAGGAACTCTAGGGCAAAAGTTGGGAGGTTAGATTTAGAATAGGGGCCTAGAGGTTTCATTGAGTAACAGGAGAGGAGGTAGAGTAAATATATCCAGATGTTGGTGGGTGGGAAGGTATCGTGGTAGGTGGAAGTCTGTGGAAATTCGTATAGTTTCAACTTCTTTTCAATGAAATAGAATGCAAGGTTACCAGTTGAGAGTGAGAAGGGTTTGGGAGAAGGTGCAAGTGGTTAGAGGTTGGGAGAAGTAGTAGATTGTTCCAGTAATAACTCACAGTGCATCAATCCTTTTTACTCCTCTCCCATACTGATTCTCAGTTTGACCATGTGATTTGCTTTAGCTAATAGGACGTTAGCAAATATGATGTAAGCAGAGGAATACAAAACGCTCATCTCTGGGAACTCTCCAGCATTTGAGGAAACCCAAGCTAATGAGCTGGAGACATGTTGCCTAGCCAACAGCAATCACCCATTGCCATCTTAGGCCAGTTAACTCCATTTGAATCATCAGATAACCACAGCCACATGGTTGATACCAGGTAGATACAAGTCTAGCAGATCAACTACCCAACATTCAAACCCAAATTATTGACTCACAAAATCATGAGCAAATAAAATGATGACAGCTTTAAACTACAGGACAAGTATCTCTTATCCAAAATGCTTGGAACAAGCAATGTTTCAGATATCTGAATGCTCCAGTGAGCATCTTGTTTGAGTGTCATGTCGGCGCTCAACAAGTTTCAAATTTTGGAGTGTTTCAGATTTTGAATTTTCAGATTTTGGATGCTCAATCTGTACTACGTATTGGGATGGGAGGCTAACCAGTACAGAGGAGAATGTATGAATGATGAACAGGGAGACTAGGACAGTAAATGGAATAGGAAAATATGTTTGTTGGCACCGCGAAAGGCCCACTGATGAGTCATGCTCATTAAGTGTGTTCAGTCAGAATGGCTGGGTGTTTCTCCAGCCACGTTCAGCTGTGTGGATACAGGTGTGCCACAGGAACAAAATATACTTAATCAGGTTAGGGATTTTGCCAAACAAGTACAACAAAGCACGTCAGGTAAGGTGGAAATGTATGCAAGCAAACGATTATCATCATTTACTATGGGATTTAACTTGAGCAAATAGAGGAGATCAAGGACTTCAGGCACAGTAAAAATGTTGTGGACCAATTGATTGGGTTCCCCAGGGGGATTATAGAATTTTGAGCATCAGGACTCGACTCCAGAGATAATGAACTACAGAAATAGGAGGTGGTGTTCAGAGAGTCTGATGTGTAAGATAGAGATTATGGAAACAGTGCAGTTATCCCAAGTGACATGGTCTATCATATGACCATAACAGTGAGTGGCTGAGTGGACTGGAGAATGAGATCATGAGAAGAGAACAGATCAAGGGACTAAAAGGCCAGGTTGTGGATGGATCATCTATGTGGATATTGAAATGACCAGGAATTAGAACACAGCAGATATTAAAGATTACCATTACCCAGGAGCTAAAATCATCAACAAATATGGGGTTGGAGTCTCTAGAAAATAACAAGAAAGGATGGAGGGGAGCATAATATCACAGCATTAGATTCTAAACTGGGGATTTTAAGGGAGGAGAAACAGGAGCAAGAATGGCTTGGAAACATCAAGAAGGAGAAAGGGGGATTCCAACCTTACCTTCAGGCCCTGTGATACTGTGGAGAGAATGATCATCACTGGAGGGGGTGCAATAGAAGTAATGTCCTTAGGGGAATTCTAGATTGAGTTTAAAACACGAAGGTGAAGGGTTTGTTCAAAAGAGAAGTTGATAACCTGGTAATAGATCATGAGTTCCAAATAGCACAGGGAAGCATTTCGAAAGCTGAGGAGGTGTAAGAGAAGGGACAGAAAAGGGGAGGTGCATATTTTTATGGGGACTACAGCATGGAGGGTGAGGTATGTCCTGGGAAACTTTGGGCAAAGGGGAATAGCTTTTGTGGTGATGGATATAAGCAAAAAGATAAAAGGCAATATGAGATGAGGATTTTGGCTGCAAGGCAGACAATGATGGTGAGGCTGACAGTTTTGGGTGGTTGAAGAGTTTCTGGGGACCCCTCCTCACATGTACCTATGATGTGGAGATTTGGGGAGGGGTTGCCCTATTTTGTTAGTTGAACAGTGAAATGTGTGAATACCATGCTGTATAACCTTGCCATTGTTCCTTAATTCTGTTCTGACACACATTCATCCCCTGGGAAACATTCTCTGGTTATGGTAAATTGGCATTTTCTAAACTTCAGGGGTTGCCAGTAAACTTCCTTCTCCAAACGTCTGACAAAAACAATGAACGGTTTTTCAAGGGAGGTCAGAGCTGCCAGAGCTGAGTCTGATGTTCTTTCTCTGAAAAGAAGGGTACAAGCCCTGCACTTCTTTGATGTTGCTCTAAAACACTTACACTGGCATCACCAGTGGCTTTGATGTTCTTCTAGCACTCTGACATCCTGACATCTGGGCTTGTATTCTTCTGAAGCAGCAAATTGAAACAATAGTCAAACTCCAGTTTAAAAAGAAGAACAGTGAGGCCTCATTCAGAACTTTTTGATGTCACATGCCTGATTAGAGAGAACGCTTTTCCTGCATCTTCAAGCAGAGTCATTAGTTTCACGTTTTCATATTCATCCCAAGTGTCTGTCACCAGGCACCCTCATTATCCCAGGAGATCTCCTACAAGGGATTTGACAACCCACTTCTGAAGCCCCAATCTAAATGTGCTTCTTTCTCCGAATGGCCTTTTAGTCAAACATAAAAACTATACCCTTAATTTTAATATGAACCCATCTTCCATACCTCCCTTTTATCATCTCACCTTGAGTTACACTTCTTCCCTTCATGTCAGATGAACCCTCTTTCTCACCTTCCTCCTCAGTTCTCACAAGCCCTGAGGTGGAAGTCTGTCTCTTACTGTTTTCACCTCCACATCTGTCTGGCCAACTCTTCCTCTCTCACAAGTTTCAGCCAAGCTAAGCATCTTTTGTAGAATGATCCACACTGCTGCTTTTTGATCCATATGTCTTCACTTCTTTATCTTCTGTTTTCCATACACATTCACAGACTTGAAGAGTGAGTAGAGGAAAAAGCAAATCATTTTCTTGATATTAAAGTTGCTTTATTCAATGTGGGTTTCTCACATTTTTAATAAGGGAAATCCAGACAGAGCCTACATTTCTGCCAACCTCAATAACTTTATGGGTTGGACCATAATGATTATAATTATGTTTGGACTTTCCATCTTCCTGCTGCCCTCAAGTCTTCACTTCTCTCCCTAACATCATAGATAAGTTTGATATTTTCCTTTTCTCCCAAACTTCTTTTCCCAGAGCTACCACTTACAGTGAGATCATTCTCCCTCTCGGACCAAGAAGAGATCAGATTAGGTAAAGTGTGTTTTCCTGATTTGTTCAGGGGAAAACTCCCCTTCCTCTTCTTCAGCAAACTCCTTCCTTATAACATCTACATTTTCAGTAAGATGGAAGTTGACAGATAATAGCGAAACTCGTGTGCGGGGGTTACTGCAAATATCAGAGGGTTCTGAAATCCAGTTATTTTGATGCATTAGGAGCCCTTACCCAACATTCTTGAGTCTGCTGTTAATTGTCGTATCAGGAATCCTGCCCTATTTTGGCAGCATTGAGTTCTATGCAAGCAACTCTTCCGCATCAAAGGACTTCTGCATTTTAGCTTGCCTCTAAGCAAGGAAGTTTGTCAAGACTCTCCAGAGTGAGAACAGACCCCAAACACCTGAGGCCTCCAGTTTTCTTTTTCATCTTTTCTAGCAGATTTTTTTTTTCCAGTAAATTTCTCTTGGGAACCTTTTAATGGAGAAGTGGAGGTTATCTGTGATCAGAGGAAATTCTGTTTAGAACACTTCCAGAACGAATTGTGAAAGAAGGTAGCTCAGTTGTTTGGTTGTGAAGTCTACAGCTTGTCTTCACCAGGGAACACATGGTTGTTCTGCTTTGTAAGAGCTGGGATGAGCTTTTTACTCCTCAATGGTCCCTGGAGTTATTGGCCCTGAGCCATTCCTTGATCTGCTTTCCTAATGGGCAAGACCATATATGCCTGAGAAAACTTAATTTTAATAACTGATGAATATTGTATTTTCAGGTAAGTGCCACATTTCACCAATCCTATGCTGCTTCCTTTTTTTTGTTCTCATAATAGATATGCAGTGCATTTCCACAAGGTTTCTTGACATTTCTTGCTTCCACATCTATACCTGCTGTATATATGCTTTCACTTTCCATGTATTCTCAACCTACAGAATTTACCACATACCCCTACTTCTCTTTCTTCAAGGGCCTCTTGGACTTAATAATCCACTACATGTATCAGACTCAAAACAAAGGTGAGGCAACTAGTCATTTATGCTCCTTTTTAGGAAGACTGTATTTTTGTCTTTTCCAGATCACAGAGGCAAATGATTTCCTAGGGGAAATAGGAACTGAGGAATCAACGTTCTTAAAATGGGGTCATGACAATTTTTATTGTGAGCTGGATATATCCCTGAGAGGGCTTCTAGATGATTTTTAAGATAGCTTATCAAAATTTCAGAAAGCAGAGCCATGACAGAAACTATGCAAAAAATGCCCTACAAAAGATTCATGGCACCTACCAGGACAGTTTATGCCTGAAGAACAGATTAGAAGATGTTTGCATCGGAAAATGTTGATTTACAATTTAAGAATACTCAATTCTGCGATAGATAAGAAATATAAGGGGGATAAGTGAAACTAAGTGTAGATAATTCTTGTGAGACATGTTAGACATGGATAAAGTAGGCAGAATATATGTGTGCTGAATGAGAAGGGATAGAAAGAACTGGTAGAAACCAAATATTCATGACAGTTGGCACATCCTTAATCAGCTGCCCATTGGTAATAGTTATCTGGTCCCATATGTCCTCTCTCTCAAATGCTAAATTAAAACACCTGCTTAGTAGGTGACCAGTGAGTTACAGTCGTGCCCAGTAGTGTTTGCCCCTGGGTCTGTCTGTTAGAGCAGGCATGTGCTGACTTTAGCTGTCTTCATTGCTGGTCCTCATAAACATACAGTCAGTGGGCAAAGCTAAAGCAAAAAAGATAGAGTAGACATTTTCTGACATGGCATTTAGGCTGCGTGGCCCTTACATCCTGCTAGCGTCCTCTCTTCTCCTCACTCCCCTCTTTCCTTATTTCTCACTGTACATTCCAAATCATTCAGTAAACAATGTGAAGTGAGTGTCTTTATTTGATCTATGAGCCTATTGGTTTGTGATTCCCTGTACATCCTGTCTGGCAATGTATTTGAAGGCTACAGAAATACCAAGGTAATTTCTAGGCATGACAAGGAGTGACCAAAAATTAAAGAAACAGACACTTTGGCCAAAAAGGGGATGAGAAACTGACAGAGACACTTGCAAACCAAACTATAACCTGAGCTTTTCTAACTCCTAAGCAACAAAGGCAAAGAGACCAAGGACCCAATTGTAACCTCCCAAATACCACAAGAGGCCCACAGACAGAAGAGCACATCAACCCAAGGGGTCAGCCTTTTTTGGGGCTAAGATTGTATAAGAAGTTGCTGACTCCTTCACTCACCATGGTACCTGGGACAGAAAGTGTAAGTATAGCAAGATAAAAGTGAGTGACTGCAGGGCCCAGCAGGTAATTTAAATCAATAAAGAGGTATTTTATTGCCACAGTATACTTTGGGCTACCTAAGTTACGTTGCTTAAATCGCATGTACTGTGGTGAATTAAAGAATATGTATGCTTTAAGGTGGCAGCTGAAACTCGGTTCCATATGAAGGTTCCCATGGGAACAGGGCCCATTGTGGCTGGATAGTATTTTCAAAAGGAGCCAGAAATACATAATTTTATGAGAACTTTCCCAATTAAAAGTTCATTATCCATGAAACAAGTTATAGCAAACATAAGAAGATAGAAATTATATCAAGTATCTTTTCTGACAGCAATGACATAAAACTAGAATTAAATAACAAGAAGAACTTTGGAAACTTTACAAGTAAACAGAAAGTGAAGTTTTAGTATACAAAAATCAACATACAAAAATCAGTAGTGTTTCCATCTGCTAGTAGTGAACTATCTAAAGAGAAATCAAGAAAACAATACCATCTACAATAGCTAAAAACAAGATAGCTAGGAATAAATTTAACCCTGTAATTGAAAGATTACTGCAAACTCTAAAACACTGATAAAAGTAATTGAAGAGGACACAAATAAGATATTTCATGTTCATGGACTGGAATAACTATTATTGCTAAAGTGTTTATACTACCCAAAGTGATCTACAGATTCAGTGTAATCCCTATCAAAAAACCAATAACATTCTTCACAGAAGTAGAAAAAAAATCCTAAAATTTGTATGGAACCAGAAAAGACCCCTGGATAGCCAAACCAATTGTGAGCAAAAAATACTAAACATAAAAATACCCCCACCACACACAAAAAAGAAAATAAAAGCAAACAAAAAAAAGCTAATCACTAATCATCAGGAAAATGTAAGTCAAAACACCAGTGAGATATTAACTCAGTCCAGTTAGAATGGCTATTCTCAAAAAGACAAAAGATAACACGTGTTAAGGATGTGGAGAAAAGGGATCTTTTGTGTATTGTTGGTAGATATGTAAATGAGTACAGCCATGATGGAAAACTGTGTGAAGGTTCCTCAAAAAAATTAAAAATAGAACTTCCATATGATTCAGCAATAGTACTACTGGGTATATATCTAAAGGAAATTAAACCAGTATGTCAGAGAGGCATCTGCACTCTGATGTTCATTGCAGCATATTCAGAATAGCCAAGATATGGAATTAACCTAAGTGTCCAACAACAGATGAATGGATGAAGAAAATGTAGTATATATACACAATAGAAAACTACTCAGCCACAGGAACAATGAAATCGTGTCATTTGCAACAGCATAGGTGAACCTGGAGGACATTATGTTAAGTGAAGTTAGGGACAGAAACACAAACGCTGTATGTTCTCACTCATGTGGAATCTTAAAAAGTTGATCTCATAGAAACAGTAAGTAGATAGTGGTTGACAGAGACTGGGGACAGTAGGAGAAAAAGGAGGATGGGAAATTACAATTAGGAATTAGTTGTGGTGTCTTGTTGCACAGTAGGGAGACTATAGTCAACAATAAGGTATTGCATATCTCAAAATAGCTAGAAGAGAGAATGAGTGTTATCATCACAAATAATTCATAAATGTTTGAGATGATGGATATGTAATTATCCTGATTTGATCATTTCACAAAGTATATGCATATCCAAACACATTGTACACCATATACATGCACAATTATGTGCCAATTAAAATTTAAAAAGTTATAATTCATTGGCTTGTCAAGATGTTCGTTTCTAAATATGATTTATCTAATAAAAGGGACAAGGACTCTGGAAAATGGTTAATTCTAGAGCTGGGGCAGGGAAAATACATCATGAGTATGGAACATCTCGTAGTACTAGAAAGTAAGGAAACGCTACACACATATCCACAGAGGGTGAGACTATGTCAAAGGAACACAGGAGCCAACTGGAAGATCTCCAACTGGCCAAATATGCAACAGTTTGAGGAACAAAATTAATAACGTAGTTCTGGATTATAACAGAAAGTACTAAATAAATATCCATGACTCCATAGTGAGATAAATGATTGAATAAATAAATCAGAAAGAAGGTACAAATCTTTCTTATGGAAGAATTCCAAATATTATAGGTAAATACTCTGTCCATCCTGGCAGTGCTCTTCCTCCTAGCCTCTTGAGGGTGAACTGGACTTGACTCACTTTAAAGAACAGAGTTCAGAAAGAGGAAAAATAGCAACTTTAAGTGGAGAAACCTCGCCAATACCACTATAACCAAGCGATGAAGATTAACACTACCAATGATAAATCATGTTCATGTCATGTAGCCTGAAAGATACGATGTGATGAGAAATATACTCCAGAGGGGAAGTGGTATTTTTCCCCAAAACACAGAATCTCAGTCTAATCATAAGAGCAGCACCTGATAAATCCAAATTGAGAAACATTCCACAAAATACATGATCAGTAGTCTTCAAAGCTGTGAAGGTTGTGAATCATAAGGAAAGAGACTCACCAAGAAGACATGACAATTAAATGTAATGTAGAAACCTAGATTGGAACTTGGAACAGGAAAAGAACATCAGTGAAAAAACTTGTGAAATCTGAATACAGTGTGGGGTTTAGTTAATGGTAATGTGCCAATTTTAATTTTTTATTTTTGACAAATGTACCATGGATTCTGTAAGATGTTAACATTACAGTAAACTGGGGAAAGGATATGCAGAAATTGTACCTTTTTGCAATTTAAATGTAAAATTTAAAATTATTCCAAAATAAAAAGTTATTAAAAAATCAGTAGTCCAAGCAAAACATGTCTGTAGACGAATCTGGCCTGAGGCCTTCTGTTCGATCCTCTGGTTTAGAAGGAAAATAAATGTACCCATGACCTTGTCCCCCTGAATCATCAGAGATCACGGTAAGCAACTAGCCCTTAACTCAAAGAACAGTCCTCCATTATGCTTATGTACAATCTTTTCCTTCCTCCTAATAAATGACTTGATCTTCCCTCACTCCTATATATATGTTTTGTCTTTCTCCTTCCTGATGTGCCAGTGTAATGGTTGGAGCTGTAATAGCTATGTGGATCATGAAACAACCTTTGGAATGGAAGCCCTGTTCAGTGGAACAATAAGATAATGTATTTTATCAAATCAAACATAATTTAAGGCACACCATTATTCTATGTACCACAAAAAAAGAAAGTGCTACCAATTAAATTAGAACACAGTGTTTTCTTATCCCTTAGATTTTTAAATTGACAGTTACTGGAAAATCTCTTTTACACTTATTTAAGCACAGACTTTTGTTATTGAAACATTCTTATGTGTACACATAAAAAGGAAACTATGTGCTAAATAAATAGCTTCAAGTACTGCTAGAACTTCTTCAGATTCAAATTTCAACTCTTCTGAATCACTTCTGTACTCAGAATCATTGATAGCTCTTGATATCACCCTCTGTGCCATCAAGCATGCTGGTAATGCAGTGTTTTCTAAAAAGGTACACATCTAATATCTCCAGGATTTTTTCATAGCCAATGATACCATTTTGTTGAGTTTTGCAGTGCATCCTCAGGCAATGACAGGTATGGCCAACAGTGATTATAAGATACATCCCAATTTCAAGTATGTTAAAATGTAAAAAAAAAAACTGTCCCTCTTGAAATCCGTGAAATGTGATTGAAAGCTCTTCCACAGTAGCCCTGAACTGTTTTCTTCCATACTTCTTTTATACATGAAAAGGAAATCCTATCTTTTATAAGACTCTGCTTTTCTGGTCTCTGTTACTACTCATAACCTAACCCAAACCAGACAGTCACAGGATTCCTAAAAATATGATAGCCATTAGTATTTTCCTTTCTTACTGGACCTCATCCCATTCCTATAGCTCCCTTGACTAGTGGATCAAGGTGTACATTTCTTTCCTTTTACCTTTTAGGTGTCCTCACACTTTGCTAATATGGTTACTCTCATTTCACCTTTCCCTTCAGCTTTCCTGAGGCAAATTCTCCATCAATATCTCTCTCAAACTGAACTCAGGACTGCAATGACAGCAACAACAACAGCTACATCAAATGATTTATAAAAAAAAAAACTGTTACTTTAAAATCTGAAGCACAGTATCACTTTCAAGGTTACAGATAATGCTTTCCTCTACTAAATACTTGATTAGATAGGTCTCTCAGGCTTGTGAACAGAAACTGTAATTGCTGGTAAATGAAAAGGAGAATTTAAAAATCAAAAATGTGGAGCAGATTTCCAGAGTAGAGAAGATTCAGGAGAAATTAATGGGTGCTTTGTACTGCTTGTCACACACATTTCTAAGAAAAAAAAAATACTTTTCCTTTTTCTGGAAAATGAAGTACAAGTTGTCAGTGACAACCATCTATTAAGAAATTTCCTTGGTGATAGAGTGAGGGATTTTTCCCCAGTGGTAAATTGTTCAACACAGTTAATTCGAATCTGTGTTTGAGCCTGAGATAAAGTTATCAATTTTACCATTTTCCTTCAGTCTGTCCCGATACTATCATCGTCTGAGACTTTGGTACCCGTAGCAACAGCCACTGTTTCGGCCATCACTCCCCCAAGCAACAGAGTACGATGAATGACTGACAACCATCAGTTATATGTCTCAGGGTGGTATTTTGCAGGGCTGGAAGACTGAGGCACAACTCACTCTTTAGTATTAAAAGTCAGGCTATCAAAGAATTAGGAAGGCTGTGTGTATGTGGGAATGTGGCCCACCTGTAAGAAGTTTGCTCACTCCTTTTAAGAGGAAGGTGGCAAGGGAGGGTGAGAAAATGAGGAGACTTGCAGCAATGGACAAGGTCAAGACATTGAAAAGTGCCAGTGAGGTCAGCTTGGTCTAAATGTTTCTTACGTTTTCCCACTGCTGCCCCACATATTCAAAAGACTGTTTGTGGACCCTAAAACTGAACCAAAAGGAGGGGATTTAGAATATTCATATTTTTCTTGCAGTGGAACAAGAATAGAAACAATTAAGCTGCCGCTTTACCTAGACTTCCCAGCCAGGGATCCTGAAAGAAAAGCTGTGAAATGTGACACTGCAAATAGTGGCATGTGATAGGTGCTGGAGTGTAATCACAATTCTCTTTGAGTCTTGCAGGTGAGGGAATCCTGCCTTTTCAGGTAAAATAAAAGGATATAGTTCTAAGTAGACTTCTCTGCATTATCCTGGGATCTCTCTGAATCACAGGAAAGGGAAAAATGCGGTAAAGAGGGGACCCCGTGGCCAAGAGGGAACCAATCTGGCGTCGGCTGTAGATCTCAGTAAAGAGACCACAGCAGGCAATGTAGAGACGATAGTATACTGCATATGATAAACAGACCGGGCTTCTCTGTCCAGGCTTTGAGATGAGCTAGATTTGCAGATAGAGCATGTGTGTTTTGTAGCCACCCCCATTTACCTGTTGTGCTTGAAGAGAAGCCACTCACAGTGAAGACATGTGGTAGATGGACGGATGGTGCACTCTTTGGGGATTTCCAGCCCTAAGGCCTTTTCAGGCATTCAGTGCCAACTCAGGCAACAATGTTACTGTCTGTTTTGTGGAGAGAACCTGAACAGAGGGATTCAGGTGAACAGGTGTTGGCTGCCTTCCTGTAAGGTGCCCTGCTACTTCATATGGTCTGTTGCTTATTCTGAAGGCCTCTTTCATATAAGAAGGATTTTGGCTGAGGTTCAGAAGCTGTCCCCACCCTAGACTGGAAGGCACACCTGTAATTAGGAGAGAGACTACAGTGATAAGGGCTGTCTTTAAGAGTGTTGGGGGATTTCCCTCCCAGGGCTGGTTATTTGGCTAGATTCCCAGCCTACCCACACAATCTTCTTTAAGCCGTTGATACACTTGCAGGGTAACAGAAAGAAAAAGGAACATGGCCTCAGAAGATCAAAGTTTATGTCCAAATTCCACAACTTCTTGCCTGTATGGCCTCCCTTTTTGTCACTAATAAAGTCACGATACTGGTCCTTCCTTCTTCCTGAGATTCTTGTGAAAAAAAAAAGTACGATAATGTAAATAAAAAGACTTGGACTTGCAAAGTGCCATTTTAGTTTGTCAGCCCCTTGGCTATGGGGAAGCCAGCTTAAGGCTCCCATGGTAACTGTCACCCAGGGTGAGCTTGCCAAAGAAATATCCTGCCATACTGTCACCCAGAGCCCTCACTTGCTACTCAGAATCAACAAACGTTAACATTGGCGTATTTTACTAACCAAAGTCTTCATGTAAATTTGAACACCCCTTTGTTTATTTTAATCCATGCGCAATCCCATTCTCTTCACCACTTCCCCAGATGCAACTACTATGATGAATTCTGGACCATGTTTTACACTTTACCATGTCCATACACCCTATAGTCACCAGGGCCCAAGACTGCCAGCCTCACCCCGTGCCACCCCACATACCAGGATAGTTTACAAAGTTTTCCAGGGGCCCACAGAATACCATTCCCCTACACCCCCGCTGATCCTGAGCTGCATGCAGACTGGGTAGGGAAGGGTGGTGGTTGGAGAGACTGCTGGATACCTACTTTAAAGTTGCATGGGGATGTGCCCTGATTCCTAAAAGGTGAGAGTTGCAGGCACGCATCAACTGGACACCTGTATTGCTTTGAGAACCAGATAACTTTTTTGCTAACAATAGTAAAACTGAAAGAAAAAACTGAAGAGAACGTTTTCAAAGGGCAGCATGCAGGTCCCGCCTGAATGCCTGACCTAGGGAAGGCACCCCGTGGCTGTGGGGCCCTTCTGGGCTCGGTTCTCTCTGACACGGCCACTCAGGGTGAGCTTGTCGAACAGGTACTCGGCCAGGCCAGCTTCCAGGGAACACATCTTATGCAGGTTACTCACATAGCCACCCAGCTCTTTGATGGCCTTGACTTGCTCGTGCAGATAGTGGCTCTCCAGGAAGTCGCACAGCTGGGGCTCACCCTTCTCGGTGGCCAGTTGGTACAGCTCCAGCAGGCTCTGTCTGATGGTCTTTTCTAGGTGGAAGGCGCACTCCATGGCCTGGAGCCCACTCTTCCAGTCTTGGTGCTCTGGCTTCCTGATGTCATGAAGGGAGATGAAGCCACCGCGCTGGTTCTGCAGCCTCATCAGCGTCTGGGCCTGCTCCATCTTGTCGTCTGACAGGCACAGGAAGTAGCGGTAGAAGTTCTTCGGGGCCACGTCATCCTGGTTGAAGTATAAAGCTATGGACACGTACAAGTAGGAGGCGGAGAGCTCCAGCTTGATGTGGCTGTTGATGGCATCCTGACAGTTCTTGTGGTAGTTCTGGAGCACCTGCAGAGGTGGGGCGGTGGCCATGGTGGCCAGAACGGGTGCAGCAAACACACAGACAAAGTCGGTGTGGTAGCAAGGGCAGCGGCAGAAGCGGCAACAAACGGCGGATGTTGAATAGCGAGTGCGTGACGGAACTGGAAGTGACAGAACCGGAAGCGACAGAACCGGAAGCGACAGAACCGGAAGCGGACAGTGGCAACCGTTAGGCAGGGTTACGCTCCATTGGTGGGGGGAGGGGTGGGGAGCACGAGCACACAGTTCCATCTGAAATCCATGCTATTTGTCACTGAAGATTTCAAGAGCATCTTTAAAAAAATAACTGCTCTAGGCCAGGCGTTGTGGCTCACGCCTGTAATCCCAGTGCTTTGGGAGGCCGAGGCGGGCAGATCATGAGGTCAAGAGATCGAGACCATCCTGGCCAACATGGTGAAACTCTGTCTCTACTAAAAGTACAAAAATTAGCCTGGCCTGGTGGCACGTGCCTATAGTCCCAGCTACTCGGGAGGCTGAGGCAGAAGAATGGCTTTAACCCAGGAGGCAGAGGTTGCAGTGAGCTGAGATTGCGCCACTGTACTCCAGACTGGAGACAGAGTAAGACTCCATCTCAAAATCAAAAAGAAAAATAACTGCTCTAGGCTGACAGCAGTACCTTATTACAAAATGAAATTCCTTACCCATGAGTAGTTACTGCCCATCTTGCCTCGCTCACAGTCCCGACAACCACAAATGAACTTTCTATTTCTAGAGATTTACTTATTCTGGACATTTCAAATAAACGAAATCTTACTATACGCAGCCTTTTGTAGATGGCTTCTTTCATTTAGCATATATTTAACTTTTATCCTTTTTTATGGCTGAATTAAATTCAATTGTATGGATATACCACATTTTATTTACCTGTTCATCGGCTGATGGACATTTGGGTTGTTTCCATTTTGTGACTATTATGACTAATGCAGCTATGAGCATTTTCATAATAGACATATGTTTTCAATTCCCTTGGGTATATACCTGGGAGTAGAATTGCTGGGTCATATGTTAAGTCTCTGTTTAATCTTTTGAGGGACTGCTAGACTGTTTTCCATAGTGCCCTCATTTTACATGTCCACTAACAATGTATGAAGATTCCAACACTGTTGTCTTTGTTGTTTTAGTGGATGTAAGTGGTATATCACTGTGGTTCTGATTTGCATTTCCCTAATGACTAATGATGTTGAGCATCTTTTTATAGCTCTTTGTATATCTTCCTTGGAGAAATCTCTATTCAAGTCACTTGCCCATTTTAAAATTGGGTTATTTGTATTGTTGAGTTTTAAGAGTTTTGTATACATTATGGGTTTAAGTCCTTTTACAGGTATGTGATTTACAAATATTTTCTTATTCTGTTTTTTTTCACTTTCTTAATGGTGTCCTTTGAAGCACTAAAGTTCTTAATTATGATGTTCAACTTTTTTCTTTTTCTCTTGTCACTTGTGCCTTTAGTGTCCTATCTGAGAAATCATTGCCTAATTCAAGGTCATAAACATTTATGCCCAGGTTTAAGTTTCTCTCTCTCTCGCCCCCACCCCCCCGTCCTTCCTTCCTCCCTCTCTCTCTCATGCTTTCTCCCTCTCTTTCTCTCCCTCATCTTCTCTCTCTCTCTCTCTCTCTCTCTCTCTCTCTCTCTCTCTCCCTCTCACCCTCTCTCACCCTCTCTCTCTCTCTCTTTCTCTTTTTTGGTTTCTATCTATCTGTCTTTCCAGAGTCTCACTTTATGGCCAGGCTGGAGTGCAGTGGTGTGATCTCAGCTCACTGCAACCTCCACCTCCCAGGATCAAGCGATTCTCCTGCCTCAGCCTCCCAGGTAGCTGGGACTATAGGCACATGCGACCAAGCCCAGCTAATTTTTTGCATTTTTAGTAGAGACAGGGTTTCAGCATGTTGGCCAGGACAGTCTTGATCTCTTGACCTTGTGATCTGCCCAGCTCGGCCTCCCAAAGTGCTGGGATTACAGGTATGAGCCACCGCACTGGGCCTACATTTAAGTTTCAAAATCATTTTGAGTTAATTTTTGTATATTACGTGAGATCATTGTCCAATTTCATTCCTTTGTGTGTTGTTCTAGCACCATCTGTGGTTCTTTGTGTTGTTCTAGCACCATCCAGTTGTTCTAGCACCATCTGTGGAGAAGACCGTTTTTTCTCCAATAGATGGTCTTGGCACACTTGTCAAAAATCAATTGACCATAGATGTATGGGTATATTTCTGGACTCCCAATTCTATTCTGTCACTCTATGTGTCTAAACTGATGTGGGTACAACACTGGCTTGATTACTATAGTTTTGTAATAAGTTTTGAAATTGGGAAGTGTAGTCCTCCAGCTCTATTCTTCTGCAGGATTGCTTTGGCTATTGTGGGTCCTTTTAATTTCTGTATGAATTTTAGGATACACTTGTCAATTTCTTTTTTTTTTAAGCCAGCTGGGATTTTTATAGGGATTACATTAAACCTGTAGGTCATTTGTGGAAATATTGATATCTTAATAATATTAATTCTTCTAATCCATAAACATAGGATGTCTTTTATTTATGTCCAGGACCTTTAAAAATAAAGATTTTGATTTAGTCTGGAGCCTCAAATCAGAATTTCTAAACATCTCAGGTGATGCCAGACTACATTTTGAGCAGTAATGCTCTGAGAGGGAGGAGGCCTCTATGCCTTATCAAGATTTGGAGATAAAGAGGACACATATATTGGACTCCACAAGCAAAAATGCCTGTTCTCACATCACAGACAATGCTTGTGCCATTATACTAGATGTAGTTTTCTATGGGAAAGGAAAGAGGCCTTTCTTCCATCACAAAAAATTGTGAAAGACTTCAAAATCAGCAAAAACAATTTCCTGGATATGCTTTTTAGAGCACCTTTCTGGGTTATCTCCACCTTTCATCGACTTTGAGTTATTTTCTGACTCTTCAGATTGTAGAAAATTAATAATGCAAAGATTCTTGTCCACAGAGATGCAAATAAATGTCTGGAATGCAATTGATTTTTGACTCATTTTGCATCTATTTGTACATTTTTTATTTCAACATTCTTTATTGCCTATATCTGTATGGCGCTTTGAATTCTCCTTTGAACCACTTGTAACATCTTACTGGTTTCCTCATTAATTAATAAGTTTAAATGTTTTGTACATATATTTTATAATTATATAAGAGATATGATTTTACTTTTTTCCCTTAATCTTTAGCACTCCCCATATCAATCCCTACCAGACCAGGAACACAATTGAAGCCCATGGGAGTTGACTTGGTAAAGTGAGCACTTTCATGGGTAACTCACCTGAGATATGATTCCAGAAAATTACTTAGGACCTAAGGGCATAGAACTCCTGACTGGAATATGGACTGTGGAAAGATAGCATTTCTGAGGAGAAGGAGGCAGGTAGTTCTTCAGGGTTGTAGGAGACCAGGGAAAACTAGCAGAGGAAGTGGGTATCTAGGGAGCAGGCCACAGAGGTACCTCACCAACAGAACACTGGAGCCACTGTGGGGCTGAGGCTGGCCTGATGCAAACTGGGGAGGAGAAAAGTAGGAGCAACCAGTAAAGGTCTGTAGAAAACTGGGACCAGCTGAGAACCAGGGAAGTGATGAGAGTTTCCAGGCAGAGAGTGTAGTTAACAGAGGTTTGATGGGGGGGAAGGTTGACTCTCACATGGGAACTTGACAGGCTGAGGTTCATGGTCTGAGTAAAGTTAACTCTGGAAAACAGGCAGGAACCTGAGCTTTTGGAGCCATAATGAAGGATCCTCTCATTAGCACTTTTGTGCTCTCTGAATCATACCCCTGGAAGAGGTGTTTGAATCCACAGATACTAAGAGTGTGGAGTATCCAGGACTGGGCCGTGGGCTCTGTCTTCCATAGAAGTTTCCTTCCAGCTGGTGATCAGATATAGGGAAGCTCTAATGCATTCTTCTTGGCTCTACTATGGAACGACTTTTTAGCACAAAGGCTGTAGGATAGTGGTGGCTCTTATTTGGTTGGACACTAAAGAGGCATGTTCAACACTCACATCCATACCATATTCTAAGAAAGAAAAAGTTCCTTCCAGAGTCTTAATTCCTTGCTGTTCTGATTTTGGAGGAGAAAAAAAGAATCACTGTCTTAAGGAGCAAAGGAAAACCCTCAGAATTTAGACATGACCATTGTATGTATTGATTTTGTATAAGTCAGTGGCTGATATTCATTAGTTAAATAGAAATTGTTTCTAAGATTGTAACTTTCCACTTCTATTCAGTGTGCTAGATAATCTCCATATGCCTCTCTAAGACTACTCTCTGTCCTTCTCCATCTTACTTGGCACACTGGGAATGGGAGGCTGATGTGTATGTACTGCATCCCTAGGCCCCTTGTGCTCTCTGACTACTAGTTGGATTCAGCAATGGGAGGCACTGGCAGGATATAGGAGGGCAGGGAAGGAGTGAAATTGAGGTATTTACTCTCTTGGTTGCCTCTCTTCAGAGTAGATAATTAAGAGGCACCTTTATTTCCCTGTTACAGATTTTGCACCCTGGATGCAGTAGGACCATTCTCAGCATAGGCCTTCTGCAAACATTACTACAAAGAACAGGTATTCTTTGGCTCAGGTTTAATGAACAGCCTAAGAAATTTATGGGGTCCCAGAAACCAGTGTGCAGCTAGACATTCCTTCAGGCTAGAGGATCAATGGAGCTGATGGGAGAAATAAAGAACCTGACTTAGGATAGTCTCTGGCTAAAATAATAATGGCATAGATGGAACTGCCACCCACAATTCAGGCTCCAACTTTCCAGCTTGTGGATTTCTCTGGCTTTTGGATTCCATCTTAGGTGACTAGTGTTTTGATTACCTCTCATCTCATTAGTGGTTTCATTAGAATGAGGATCAGGCAAGATGAAGCAGGGAGAATAATTTTCTACTTGTTAGTAACCACGTTTAAAAGTCTGGTTGGGGAAGATGTTGACTTAAGGTTGGAGGACTCTCAAGTGTCCTTCTCTGTCTACCTTCTATTGCCCATGATTAAAGCTATCACAGAGTGTTCTGAACAGCACTGTGTCAGTGAGCCCAATCAATGTACACAAGAGATTATATGTGCTGATTACTTAATTTGACATCTCTTAATTATTTGCTCTTAGGAAGGACAGTATGACCCTCAATTTCAGGTAACCAAAAGGATATTTTAAGTTCCTTTGTTTATTGTCTTTTCTAAATAGAGCCTGAATAATCTGTATTATGTAACATTAATTTCCTTCACAAAGAACACTAGCTTGATGGTAATAGTCAGGCTAGGCTAAGCTATGCTTCAGTAACAATTTAACACTAAAATCTCAATAGTTGAAGAAAAGATTTCTTGCTTACATCACAGTCTGAGGTAACTAAAATGACTCTCTTTTATGGTTGTCCACCAATGGCTAACTTACAGATCTAGGCAAAAATTCTATCCTGCAGTTCTACCATCTCAGAATTCTTCACTTTCAACTACACAGAAGGGAAAGAGGAAACTTGAAACCTTTCTCTTGCTCTTTACTGCCTTGGACCAGAAGTCATATGCACGTCAGCTCAAACCTCAAGAAAGGCTGGGAAATGTAGGAGAAAACGTAATATTTGGCGAATAATAATGTCTCTGCCATGCAGGTTTTATGCATTTATCCTAGTTCCTTTTTAAAGTTGCTTACAACCCACATTTTGGGGGGTATTATTAAAAAGTGTTCTCCCATACATGGACACAGGGAGGGGAGCATCACATACTGGGGTCTGTTGGAGAGGACGTGGGAGTGACAGTGGGTGGTGGGGAGGTTGGAGAGGGATAACATGGGGAGAAATGCCACATATAGGTGACGGAGGGATGGAGGCAGCAAACCACATCGCCATGTATGTACTTATGAAACAATCCTGCATGATCTGCACATGGACACCAGAACCTAAAGTACAATATATATATATATATTTCAAATCCAATAGAATTTACAAAAAAAAGTGTTCTCCCTTTCTCTGCGAGGTTGCAGAGAAAGGAGGAACACTTATACACTGTTAATGGAAATATAAATTAGTTCAGCCATTGTGGAAAGCAGTTTGGAGATTTCTCAAAGAACATGAAACAGAACTATCATTCAACCCAGTAGTCCCATTACTGGGTATATAGCCAAAGGAAAAGAAATCATTCTACCAAAAAGGCAGGTGCACTTGTATATCCTTCACTGTACAAAGGTATGGAATCAACATAGACACCCATCAACAATGGATTGGATAAAGAAAATGTGATACATATACACCTTGTATCACAGGCATAAAAAAGGAAATCATGCCCTTTGAATTACATGGATACAGCTGGAGACC